>LPNX010549170.1:99104-115036 GCA_001517045.1 Pseudotsuga menziesii
AAAAATATCTTACTGCTTGAGGGAATTTGAGTGCAAATGAACCAGCTTAATACTATGAATTAATGCACATGGATTTCATGTGTGCAGGAACATGGTCATGATTTCCAGTTGATCCACAAAAGGATTATGGGGTTGTATGGAATAAAGTACCAATATTATTAGCACCTATTTTCCATGCAACACGTTGAAAAGAGAGATTATTTTACTTGCAAGAGGCATGTTTCCATGAGGGTAGGCTGCGGACTCAGTTACTCATGAGGATTAACTGAGGAGCATGCAATGAGGTGTTGGCCTTACTCATGAGTAACCATGAGTCTCTCCACCGGGTAGATCGAACTGAGTTAACATTATCTCATCCATCATAGTAACTTTCCACCTTGAAAAATGAGATATCAGTTAAGGGCATGAAGATGGTGATGGTACCTGTAATAACCCTCCCACATATCCTAGATAATTTTGTATTTTAAAATTTTATTGTACTTTTTCTGGTGAGGAGCTCAAGGCTAAGGCCCCACCAAAAACTAAACCTTGCATCTTATTTAATTACCTAACTTCAAAAATTAGGAGACATAATACAGTGACATAACTTAACACGAGGCCAACTAGACCCATGATGGTAAAAAGAGAATAAGGAAGGAGTTTAAGCTTGATGACGTAGTCTTTGTATCGTCCTAATTATGGAATCCTATAAGGATTCCTATTCACACCATAACTAGCCCAATTATAGAAAATATATATATATTATATCCTCGTTAATTAAAAACTAATATAATATGAGAGGATACCTCGACCAAAAGCGTCAAGGAATTGTCTTGAAAGCTAAAAGAACCAAAGAGGGAAAAACAACCGATTATTAAGAAACGATATTGGGTAGAAGATGTCATCATTGTACATATCAATACACCTCGAATTAATATAGGTGACATATATTACACCTTGATTATTATATGGAGGGATTCATATTTAAATAGTGTCAAGCATAGAGAGTTATACCTAACCTAAGATGAAGATGAGGTCGAGGAAAATTGAGGGGCTTATTCTTTCCAAAGAAAACACAAAGTAACTCCAGAAAAAACTAAATTTAATTTCAGTATTTCCCCTAGAAAGAAGGAAACAAAAGGGGAAAAATATCATCATTAAGGAGTTTTCTCAGGTGTGGTTTTCATGTGGTAGGAAAAATGGCATGTCCTCTACCATAAAGCATTGATTAAAGATGGAGGATCGGGAGGAATCTCAGCCTACAATAGTTTAAAGGAAAGGATGCGATTCAAGGAGGGTAATCTCTCTATTTATGGGAGAAAAATCGTTTGGGATTCCTTTTGTGAGAGGTTTTTTTTCCTTTTTGCTGGATTCTTACTCATCAGCTAGGTGATCTTCCTTGGATGAAATCAATCCCATGCCGATCTGATTCTTCTGGGAGAATTGCACTGGGGAGTATGTCTGCCTTGAGAAAATCCCAATTGGGTTTGCAGGGAGCGTGGATTCGTTGATCTAAGTTTACACTCAGGGTATCTGTATGCGTTTAGAAGATCTTCTCTACTTTGACAGCTCCTTCATATGTGGTAAGTACGCTGCTATGATTTCACTATGGAATTTTAGTTTACAGTCTCAGTAAAATGTTGTAATTAATCACGGCTTGAGTGCAAAGACACAGTGCTCTTTGATTAACTAGTAGTCTGGAATCAGGAGCTGAATAATATGTTCGTTAGATAAAACTGATAAGATATGTCACATGGTTAATAAATTGATTCAGGACCTATCATCTTATTTTCACATTGACCTCTGTGGAAACTACCCTGTGAACTTCCCCAATACCAATTGCCCGGCACCATCTACCAACCCCTTTTGAAAACCAGATCCGTCATGGGATTTCCTGTGGTTGGAATTTTGAGAGCTCTAGCTTTGTGGTGGGAACCATATCTGGTTAGGACAAACTGCGATTTGAGTTTTTTTGATGCCTTGACTTCGTTTTGATGTATTGGGCGTTGTTTTTTTGTATTGCGTTTTGGATTAGGATTACGGTTGATGAAATTCAGCTCCCATAATTACTATGTAATTTTCCTTAATGTTATTTTTAATGTGATAGTGGAGCGATAAGATTTAAGTCATTCGTCATAGCCAGTATACTCTTCATCCCATGTTTCAGTACGCAAGTGAGCACCATCTCCACTGTAGTGAAAGATTTTGTCTCCTGCCGCAACTTCCCTTACCGATGTTTTCAAGGCCCTCTAGATGTTGGATCTTGTAGACTAAGGATAGGTATCATCAGTGTCTAAGAGAACTCTTATGTTCTCCTCCTCCAAGCCATAGCAGTCTATGAGGATTTTGTACATTCTGTCACATCGTTTATGCATCCCTTCGGCTCTTTCTTGGTTCCTGGAAAATTGCATCCCATGAGCACTACCTTTTGGTCTTTGTTATTTTTCCAATCCACACAAACTTAATCCAATTCGACGATTCGGGGAGTGGAACACCAATCTAAGCTACAAACTAGATGAACACAAAAACTATATATTTATTAATATATATAAAGTGGGTTCGTGAAGTATATGATTTGTCGTACCTATATATATAATAGTTAAGCTAAATGGAAATCTTAGTGGATTGATATAGGTTGGAATATGAAATCATAAGAGAGTATGAAGGAAAAGCGTTTTAGGTTAATATGGCTAAATATTGGTATTGAACAAGGTTAGACAAATAAATAAGGGTAGAAAAAGGGTTTCAAAATTATAAAGTCCATGTAAGTATGGTGACGGATAACTATCCAACCTTTGTATTTAAGGGTGCCATTTAAGGAAATCGAAGGTAGCTAAACTCAAGATATATATATATATATATATATATATATCCTTGAAAATGATTTCGAACACCCATATATTTGCAACTACACCATAGTATAGCTATGTATATATATATATACCAGTGAGGAGTTAAAATGTTGGGCATGCTTATACACAAATTTCTAGAGGTACTTTCAGGGTACTTAGTTCTTGGATTGATAATGTAAGAAGTTACCTCTTATTATATGAGGAACTGTGACAAAGTGAAAAGAATGACACATCATTTGTGATGTGGGATTTGTATACCTTCATAGGTGGATTTATGAATAAAGAAGTTAGAAAATCCTTTTTGGATGTAATCCTCGGTTAGGGGCGAACCATGTATATTAGCATCTCCCTTATGGTTTGCATCTTCCATGTTTTATCTTCACTTCGATATTGTAGGTCATATCAGTGTCTCCGTATTTTCGTGTCGAAATGTTATTTTCCTTCTATTGTTTGGTGTACTTATGGATTTGTTATGCAATGGATTTGTTGGTAACATACTGATTTTTGGATCCGCACCTTAGTACTGATTTTTATGAATAATATTGGAATATTGAGGAATTTCAATAATTACATCTAGATATTGATGTTATATTGTGGATCAAATATTTGTAAGGAATATGCTATGGATGGGAATCGAAGTGCTAAGTCACATATTTCAGTATTTGGTGATAACTAATGAATAACCATTCAAAAGAGCACCCCATTTAAGGAGAGGATAATTCTATAACTTTGCTCTAATGAATATAAAGTCATTATGAAGCAATGACTACCTAGAAAACCCACAGTTTAGTTAAGAAGTTTCAGGTCATTATATATTGAATTGCATTTTAAATGGATATGAATATTTTTGTATGGGTGGAGACATGGTTATTTAAATAAGGATGCATCATATACTTTATGATTTTTTTATTATTACCAGAAATGGTAAGAATGTCATGAAAGGATAAACCCTAAAGAATTGAATTTCAAGGGAAAAGGGATGAAGGATTTGACCATAGATTATGATTTACATGCATGTGTGTACCATAAGTGATTAATGATGTTACAGGTACATCTCCATAGATAATATGAACTCAGAGCAGTCTTGTATGGTTGTATAAATTTTATAAGTTTGTTTTGAAAGCACATGAATCGATTTATTGATTGGAACTTGGGGCTGTTACAGGGGCCAAGCCTAAAGATTGTACTAAAGAAAGATACATAAAGGATTTTCCTTAGTTCATGGATGTACTCAAACATGTGGGTGTTATGAATATTTTATCAATGATGCAGGTGTAACTTCAAGACAAGATGGTGATGATAATTATAAAATTTAGTAATGGTTTAGCAATAGGGCGTCATAGGAAAGATCTCTTTCATTTTTGTATAGGAGTCATTACATTCTTGTCTTTTTGGGCACATTCATTTTGATGGTTTTGTTTGAGGAATTGGTTATTATTTTTCACATTACATTAACTTGTTGGGTTATTGGGATGAAATATTTTAATAACATAACTCTCCTTGTATCCAAGAAAACTAGCTATGATGATTGTTAAG
Organism: Pseudotsuga menziesii; assembly: GCA_001517045.1. Classification (NCBI taxonomy): domain Eukaryota; kingdom Viridiplantae; phylum Streptophyta; class Pinopsida; order Pinales; family Pinaceae; genus Pseudotsuga; species Pseudotsuga menziesii. Next base: position 103,472 of record LPNX010549170.1, read on the forward strand.
TAAATGTGGCAAGAAAATTTACCACATCTTCTCACATAATATATTGAGGTATTTGGAGAGTGTTACAGATGGTATCAGAGCCAGAGTGATAGCACTCGGGCCTATTTGGGTTCATCATGTAGTTAGGATGCATGAAGATGGATAGCTCTAACCAATCAATTGTTTTTATTTGTGGATGCATGACATTGATGAACGAGGAGGACAGGTTGTCCAAGTGATCCTCCAAAGATCGAAGGAGGTAATGAAGAGGATCAAAGAAACATCATGGAAGAAGGTATAACAAAAGTAATTCTTTCATCAAAGCCAAAATGGTGCATGACCCATCCTTATGGTAAGGTATTGAAAATTTGGACTAAATATTTTCCCAGCAATGTTTGAAACTTGAATGAATTGTTCTATAGTAGGGTATTCTATTGGAGTCTATGTATAGTTCTGCTTAAAACATCGAATTCTGTGTCATGCCAGACTAAAATAATTACAACTTTTTCTGAAACTTACGTGAATCTTATGTAAATTAAGGGCAACTACAAAAGGTATATGCGAGCTTATATTTTAACTAACTGTCAAGGTTTACTTGCTCCAACTTTATCCTATATGGTAGACACAAGTAGAAATTAAGGGATTGAGGAATAAGTGGCAGTTCCAATTTGAGCCAGGGGTTATTCTGGTCCATTAATCAGGTTCCTTGTCTTGAAAAGAACTCTATGCAATCATAACTAGAGAATTCAACTCAAATAAAGGTGGATTATAAATGTAGGATAATTATAGGAATGATGTGGTTAGAAGCTCTGCATTTGATTATATTTTGCATTTATGTTTTTCATTAAAATTGTCAGATGATCATATTAACAATGAAATAACTCCACAATCAGGCTAACATGATGGTTTTCTAGACTAATTTTGGAATCCTCTTGTTTCTTTACGCATCAAAGACAACAAAAAAAGGGGTTCACATGACATTTGGATTCTCAAACAGTAAAGTAATTTTAGGAAATCGTGTAAATGTCGTACAATTGGTTGTTGGGAAACAAATTTGAATTTTCCTTCTAGAGATCATATTCACACACTTTTTCTACTTGATTGAAGGAAAAATTGGGTGCTACAAAACTTGTAACTGCCTCTCTAAAGATAGTTATTTTTATGTTTATTTTTGTGCATAAAAGATTTGACATTTTTTCAATTCCTTGTCATATGTTTAAATTGTGAGCAGATCTGATGTAAGAACATGGTATAGATCTGCATTGATTAAACATTCTATACTCTACATACTATTGTCCTAGTTGACGCACGGCCCTATGACTATGATATCCAAATGAAAATATTGTCTATGTCTTGAGGTTCCTAAAAAACCCAATCGATTTGGAATCAATCAAACTTGTGGAGGGTGCAGATGCACGAATTATTGGCTATCTTAAATCACACTTGAGGAATCAGAATTTTGTAGCATTTCATACATAAATCTATTGCATGTGTGTAGTTGTCACTCGTAGTCACCTTTAGAGTTCCAGGGGGAAAGATGACAGGTATAAATTAAATTTTAAATTACTTATCCACTATTACATGACTAGATCACTACAATTGGTTAGTTGTTAGTAATGCTTTACAATATTTTCTTATGTATTGATACACGTAATTGTTTGATTTCTTTCCATCTAAGTCATATCTAGATTCAATGCCTAAAAATTCCTTTTGGATCATAGTGTACGAATTTGATAGCACATTTTAGTTATGAATTATATGCTTTGGACCTCATAACGATTGATGCCCAATATATGTAATGCATTATGTTGGCTTGAATAGATCTAATAAACATTTCCGTTGAAATTGTTGGTAAAGTCTTGGACTTGTCTTAAGTCTGATAACATGTCGAGGTGTCCAAATTCTGCTAATGCATTGATTTGGGTTTGGGTTATATCTAACAAAATTTTGATGGAATTTATATGATGCATGTTTTTAACATGTGATATAGTTGAATGGATCTAAAGGGAAGATATCATCTTTGAATTATTTTGTTAGCTGAGTTGTTTTTGAATGCCAAAGGATAGAGTAAGATCTTTACTTTAAAATCATTATAGTTTGGATATTTAAAATCTTTGCCTTAATGATTGAATTGCAAATATAAAGTCCGAGTGTTGGGAAATTTCTATTAACATTTGAAAATGATAAGTGAATGAATGATGTATAACGTTATGGACTAACTTTGCAGGGTATGCATGAAACACCACCAACTGAAATGGACTATTTGTTTCAAACATTAACTAGCTTAAATAAGGAAGTTAAACCACTCAAGAACGATTGTTGTTTTATTTTATTATCTTATTATAAATTTTGTATTTCAATATTTCTATAAACCAAGGTTTAACTCTAGATTGTGGTATTATGTACTCACATTGCAAGGCTTTACGATGATTCAGACCATCTCACGATCAACGTAAGACATGGATTTTAAATCCACTTATAAATAAGTGGTGGTTTATTCTGAATGAATTATGAGATTGTATGAACCATGAAGGATTGTAAGGGTACAATCACTACAACTTAGGAAATGTTGATTAAATGAATGAAAAATTATGTTTATCGATATATTTTTATTAACCATAAGGACAATGTCATTAATCGGGACAATCATAGTAAAGTCATACGAAGCACCAAGGAGTGTGTGTTACGAATAGTCAAAGTGAAATTTATACTAAATATGAACAAGAAAAAGAAAATGTTGTGGGAGCACAAAGGTGTTAGGAAAGTGATTGCCACGTGAGCACATTGGTGTTAGGCATATATGCTGCAGGAGCACAATGGTGTTAGGAAAGCGATTGCCACCTGGGCACATTGGTTTTAGGCATATAGTGTGGCAAGAATAAGACCTAGGAAAAACTGGACATCTTGAAGATAGGACGTTGTTTGATGTCATTGAGGAGAAAACGTTTGAATAGGGTTAAAAGGGAGAGTAACCTCAGAAATTGTTGTAACTCCACATGATAATGGAGAGTGTAAAATCCCCTCACAACCCCCATCCGTAAATGCAGAATGAAGACTTGGGAATTGAAAGAATAATAACGATTTCCTTAAGGCCTAAGTGCTTAGGTGTAATGTACCCCTGGTACCTTGATGTCATTGTGTATGAGAGAGAAGGGGTAAAATTGTTGAATTTCTTTTAGGTCTCGCTGTTACTAACACATTCAATCCGATTATGTTAAAGGCAGATTTTACATGTAACACAGTGAATCATGTCTAATCATAGTATAATAATGTCAAGCTAAGCGGATTCTAGCACAATCATTGACAATCTTTACACCCATCCCTAAAATACAAAAAAAAAAATATTATTATGCCTTCCTATAATTAATTGATTTTCACATGATTAATTAATCCTTGATTCTAACTAAAGGGTTGTAGGAGATGCAATCCATTTATACCAACATCATATTTCACGAAAACATTCAACCTTAGAACTAAATTTTTATCAACATAGTACATTTAAGACAACCACATGCGGACATCAGAGTATCCTCTTGAATATATTTGTTAACAAGTGCTTATGGAAACAACATCACATTTACACCAATTAGATGAGGAAGTAAAACAAATCAGACCCATGAAAAGACACAGACACAAATGTACGTGGTTCACCCCCTCCTGGGGCTACATCCACCAAATATTTGTCACGTTCCTGTGACATTTTATTATTTAAAAGGTTACAATCAGTAACATTGATGTTTCCATACATATTTTCATCCTTTCAGTAACATTGATGTTTCCATACATCTTTTTATCCTTCCATTTATCTTGCAGACTCTCTCACTGAGAGCATCTCTAACACGAGGCAGGACGAATTATTGGTCATCCAACATAAAACAAGGAAAATAAAAGTTCCTAAACAAGTTCTCAACTCATGCCTTGAGCTTTCCTTTCTTTTGCTGTCTAAATTACAACCAGCAACTTATCCTAAAAAGGCTAGGACAGTGCCTCGATCTGGTTAGTACATAAGGCTCCATGATGACTGGTTAAGGTGTTAGTACCAACTATGGCCAGTGGGTGACCCCCTTTTAAAAATACTACTTATGTAGTTCTGTAGGTTTTCAACTAATTATTTTAAAATTATTAATTACCCCAAGTATCTTCGACTAGGTATATTCCACCCTAGGCGCACCATGGGAAAGAAAAGTAGAATTATAGTCATACAAAAACTAGCCAACTTATAGCGTTAAAAAAGAAAACTTCAATTGACTGGCACGGGTGGGGGGGTATATATATATATATATCCTTCCAAAATCCCTAGATACTTGTAGCCGCCCCCTATGGGATGAAAAAAATACCCCAGACAACATGGACCAGACCGGCCACGAGGGGTGGAATAAGGCTTGGAGATTTAAACAAACAACTGTCAGTAATTAACCCACCAAAAATCACCACTATGTGTAATAGGTACTGCTCCATTAAAAATAATAACGATGAGCATTGCCATCTACCAGGTTGTACTAGGATTCACATAGTTCTATCACCACAGCAGAAATACTTTAAACAGTAGTAAAACATCATGCATATTCACGGATGCACAGATGATCACAGAACAAGCCCCTTCCTCCCCTTGTTCTGTTTGTGGCAGATCACCATAAATAAAACATTTGTGTTGTATCTCGTTGCTTCCTGACTGCAAAACATATTACATTCACAATTCTAAAAGTATATTATGTGCTACTAAAGATCTCAGTGACCTAATCATAAAATCCACCCGAAACCAGCTACAGTGGCTAGTCACCAGTAGTACTAGGATCGAGGCTTGCCTCTATGGTTTTTGTACAAACCCTCTCCAAGAGTCTCTACGCATTTTCACATAACACAGACCTTTAGGTTTTTGACTAAAACAAAAAAACTCCCACCCAGCAGATTGCTCTCTCCACCAAGGGTCGAGCTTGGAGCAGTTTACCAGGATGAGGTTGCACGCCCAGGTAAAAATCAATGTTTATCAACTCATGTGAGGGGACATTAGGTACCAGCGCAACTCACTCCAGAATAAAACAAAATAAAGTAAGGATGCTGGCCTTATATGCCATCTAAAATATATGATGAGTTTAGGGTCTGAACGTACCTACACAAATCCATTGTAACTGCCAATGGGACAATCTTCCAAAAGCATTCTTAAGTTTTGGGAGAGCTCAGTCGATCCGAAAAGAAATCGCATACTGTAAATCTAGTGCGTTTGTCCCTAGCTTCCCATTTAGACTCTATTATAGGACACTACACGCACTTCCATCAACCAAAAAGAGGCCATAAAAAGGGTTTTCTTACCAGATGCATGCTAAAACGTCCAAGAGCTCCCATCGGCAGTTTCAAGCTAAGTGGTCCTTTTCTTAGTCTCTTTTTTTTCCCTCAAATGGGAATGTCCTCCTCCAGCTCTCGCGTCCTTCTTCTCCTGGATAAATTCCTCTCCTCTTCAAGAGGCAGGTAAAACAAAAACCGTTCTAGAACCAAAATCTAGAAAAAATTGATTTCCCCAAAGCTTTCCTCCACAACAAAATATATTCGGGAAAAACGCTAACACTCCCATGATCTATGCTTGTCGTTTTCCTGTAACGCCTCCCAAAACGCTTCCATGATGGGCGTCTTTAATTCATGGTAATAAAACTCCATAATCCACGCCTTTTCCTGTTTAAAGTCAATCTAGGGAAGTAAATTTCACTTCCACAATTAGTGGTCGTAAATCAAGTGACCGTTTTCTTTTCTGCCCATTATTCAATAGTCAAGGTATGGTAAATCTATTCAATAATTTCTTTCCCCACAAAATCTCCTGTTATGATGCTCCCCTATGAAGTTCCTACATGTTCCCGTACATGTATGAAATTATTCTAGGTTATATATATAATTCCATTTATATACTATATAATACCATTTTATGTAGTCTACATCTCTATGGAACAATTTTGTCCACCATTTATGTATATAATTTCTTTTATATACATTATACTATATAATACCATTTTATATAGTCTACATCTCTATGGAACAATTTTGTCCGCCATTATGTATATAATTTCTTTTATATACATTATACTACATAATATCATTTTATATAGTCTACATGTCTATGGAACAATTTTGTTCGCCATTTATGTATATAATTTCTTTTATATACATTATACTATATAATACCATTTTATATAATCTACATCTCTATGGAACAATTTTGTCCGCCATTATGTATATAATTTCTTTTATATACATAATACTACATAATATCATTTTATATAGTCTACATCTCTATGGAACAATTTTGTCCACCATTTATGTATCTAATTTCTTTTATATACATTATACTATATAATACCATTTTATATAGTCTACATCTTTATGGAACAATTTTGTCCACCATTATGTATATAATTTCTTTTTGTATACATTATACTATGTAATACCCTTATATATAGTATACATGTGTATGGAATAACTTGTCCACCATTATATATAATTCCCTTTATATACATTATACTATATATTACCCTTATATATAGTATACAAGTGTATGGAATAATTTGTCCGCCATTATATGTAATTCCATTTTATATACATTATACTATATAATACCCTTTTATACAGTATACACACATTTTTCCTTTCAATCCCTTTGTTTAAGGTGAGGTGGAAAAATAAGCACTAGAGTGCTTAAGTTGTTTTTGTTTTAAGGAGATTACGAACTAAAATTTTTATTTGACCATCAGCTTCATTAGGATGCTTTTCTCCTTGAATTAGCCGCCCCTTTTCCCTTTGTGTCGATACCAACCGAGCACAATTCCTTCTATCTTGACTTTGTCTTATTAGGGTTTTGTACCGAGTTGCGTTTGTCTTAGTCGAGATAAGTTTCAGCGAAACATGTATCAAGGTAGGCGGGGACATTAACTCTTAAAGACCTAGGATGTAAGTTAGTCCACTTGGGCTTACTTCGACCTAGGGTGACAATTAAAATCTTATGTCATTCCAAGAAGACATTCACTCTTCATCCCATTTAGTGTTTTATCTTCTCTAGTGGACTTAGTCGCGTGTTAAGTTGTTTCTCGGTCTCACGTCTCTCAGGTCTATAGCTTAATAAATCACATCACCTAACATATAAGGTTCTGCTAGTGGGGCCTTGGCCTTGAGCTCCTCACTAGAGAACACATACATTCAGAATTTACAAAGTATTTAGAGGCATTTCAAGGGGGACGTTACATCCTTCCCCCCATAAGATAACACCGTCCTCGGTGTTCCAACATTTTCTTTGACCAACTTTCCTTCTTTTTCTTCATCATTTTTTTCTTTCCTCTCTTCATTCTAGATCCTGGATATCCTTCAGTCCTTCTCAGGTTGCCATCGTTCAGGATCTGCAATCTCCTGCACAAGGTTCAGGTCTAGCCCAAAAATTTTACTCAGTAATTCATGTTCAAAAATTGTAATTCAATTAAACATATGCCATGCAATTTTCTCGTGTCCCTCTATGCCATGACATCCAATCATTTTCATAATGCAAATAAAAACATGTTTACTACCATTTTTCGTTGGTTTTATCTCCAACACTTGGTCAATTAGGTCGTCCTTTACCTGAGGAACCATTTTTCACATTAAGCAATGTAAAAGTCTTTTGGAAGGGTCATTTAACATGTTTTTATGTTCGTTATATTTTTCCAAACTCCCTTTGAGTTTCTCTTTCCTTTTTATGGTGTGGACTTGCAATAATTCTGAGGTTAGTCTCCTCAGTGACATCAAACAGCGTCCTGTCTTTTTAGATGTCCAAACTTTTGCCTAGGTATTTTGCCACACAATATCCCTAACACCAATGTGCTCATGCGACAATCACTTGCCTAACACCATTGTGCTCCTACGGCATATATGCCTAACACCAATGTGCTCACGCGGCAATCACTTGACTAACACCATGGTGCTCACGCGGCATCCAAAATTTTTCCTTGTTTGTATTTGTATGAATTTTAGCCTTGATTATTGTAATGTACACTCCATGGTGCTTTCATGACTTTCTGTCATTGACCCATTTCATGAATCAACTTCCATAATCAGTGAAGGCATTCATTGATAACCCAAATTTGCAATAATCAATTTTCATAATTTGCATCAATGTTTAATCGTCATTCATGAGTTACACATCCTTGTAAACAAAACAAGAGAATATTTCCTTACTCCTTTTCTGAGTAGATGAGTGTAACTTACATACACAGGCAGATTTATATACCATAATGTACTTCAATGTAGCAATGGTCATAATCTTGGTGAAGCCTGCAATGTTAGTATGCAACAACATCATCAATAGTTAGCCCTTGTTTGTAAAAACAATCGAGGTTCCACAATTATATTAAGTAAAACAATACCCATACTTAACCTCCTTATCTATGGCAACAAATATTTCCTAATGGTTGGCTCCAACCATTAATGTTCCTGGCCTATCCTGCCATGTTACCATATCACATTATACAGCATTCATCAACTTATTTTTCAATATCAAATCCATATCAGCTCTTAAGATGCCAATCTTAACATCACCCAAGCAACAACAATGTTCCCAAATTCTTAATGGTTTCATTCACAAGACTACCAACAAGATCATTTAATCTAGTGCTAGAATTCAATTCTAGGGTTCTTGCTAGAATCTAAAAATAGACATATGATAAAATGGTCTATTAGCATATCAATACAATAAAAATACCAGCCATGGGAAAATCAAAACATAGGATAGTTCAAGACCAAAACTCAACCTAAGCAACAAGGAACCAATTCCAGAATGTTCACTAATAAGAGCATGACTCTAAGAATTCATTTTCTTAATTATGAAGCTGGTACTTGTAACTACACATAAAAATTTCAGTATGCACAACGTCATTCACTAATACTCAAAACATCCATAGCGAGGTCAACATGGATCAAGAAGTACATTCGCCATTCTATTTAAGGATTTTCAATGCTCAATCCAGCAATGTCATGATTCATAAGGAGATACGGCTTCTCTTGTATTTTTTCCATTTGTGACTTTACTGAGCAAGCAACAGGTTCTAACATACAAAACTTCAAAACCTCTATTAATGAATTTATAACCACAAATCGAAACCGTTAACAACTTTCAAACCTTCATTTTTATGCCGTTGTCAAGAAATGTGTCGACATTCTTTAAGCATTTAATTAGATCTTTGGTATTCAAGTCGCAAGTATTAGAAAGAAACTTACCAAGAATCAGATTCCAATTAATACAATGTCAGCAAATAAATTCATAATTGATACCTGATTAAATTTGGAAGCCAATCAAGGATTTCAATCTCAATACCCAACCACAAGGTTAATGGATAACACATATCCACAGTAATTCCAAGGAAATAGGAGGCATTCCGTTCATGACTCTTCCATTAACCTTATCTAATCAGAATACAAAACAAGGTCCCGGTCCATGCCCATACATGCAATCATTAGATCTTGACAGAAATCAATTTATAAACAAATCTATCCTTGCAAACTCATACCACCACGAGATCAGAATTCCTATACATGAGATCTATACTTGGAACACATACAATCCCTTGGATCTATTCATGCAACTATATACAAGCATCAGGTGTAACAGGATTAATTTCCTATGATCAGATCTATCTTTGCAATTTCATACAACCATGGAAATCTAAGTCTCACAACCAATCTATACTCTAATGCATGCTGGAATTCATGTAATAATATAATTGCCGAAGCGTACTCATACTTGGATGCATATCTAACAATCTCTTAACCAGTCCCATAATGAGGTCTTGAACGCATATGGAAAAATGCACAAGAATCACAGAAACATACTCATGCCCCGATGTATATTAAAATTCTAGGTTCATAAGAAAACTCAAGCAAAAATATCAGAATATAATCATAACCAGATCCATATTTATGAACTGAAGCAAAATCACAGTACATACACATATACAAAACTATGAATCCCCAATTCGCATATTACTATTTTAATAGAAACTCCTATGGTACTTTAGTTGACCACGAGCTTGACCAAGAGGACCTCTATACCTCAGTAAATTTTATTGGCCCAACTCAAAATAGAGATGAAGCAATCTTAGCTATTTGTAAACATATCCGTAAGTGAGCAAGCGAATAACCGGATACCTGTGTACTTACATGCTCGGGTCTCACATAGAACTGTCAAGGTATAGGGTCATCTTCGTTGTGATTTTGAGCTAATGTTCCAGCCTCCCCTGCACAAATCCAAGGTCAGTAAACATGTAGTTCTAAAGTAAAACATGTAGGATATTTTTGAGCCCAATTAGTCCCAATTGTTTCAACTTGGCTCTGATACCATATGTAATGTACCCCTGGTACCTTGATGTCATTGTGTATGAGAGAGAAGGGGTAAAATTGTTGAATTTCTTTTAGGTCTCGCTGTTACTACCACATTCAAGCCGATTATGTTGAAGGCAAATTTTACATGTAACAAAGTGAATCATGTCTAATCATAGTATAATACTGTCAAGCTAAGCGGATTGTAGCACAATCATTGACAATCTTTACACCCATCCCTAAAATGCAAAAACAAAGAAGCTTATTATGCCTTCCTGTAATTAATTGTTTTTCACATGATTAATTAATCCTTGATTCTAACTAAAGGGTCGTAGGAGATGCAATCCATTTATACCAACAACATATTTAACGAAAACATTCAACCTTAGAACTAAAATTTTATCAACATAGTACATTTAAGACAACCACATGCGGACATGAGAGTATCCTCTTGAATATATTTGTTAACAAGTGCTTATGGAAACAACATCACATTTACACCAATCAGATGAGGAAGTAAAACAAAACAGACCCATGAAAAGATACGGACACAAATGTACGTGGTTCACCCCCTCCTGGGGCTACGTCCACCAAATATTTGTCACGTTCCTGTGACATTTTATTATTTAAAACGTTACAATCAGTAACATTGATGTTTCCATACATCTTTTCATCCTTTCAGTAACATTGATGTTTCCATACATCTTTTCATCCTTTCAGTAACATTGATGTTTCCATACATATTCTTATCCTTCCATTTATCTTGCAGACTCTCTCACTGAGAGCATCTCTAACATGAGGCGGGACGAATTATTGGTCATCCAACATAAAACAAGGAAAATAAAAGTTCCTAAACAAGTTCTCAACTCATGCCTTGAGCTTCCCTTTCTTTTGCTGTCTAAATTACAACCAGTAACTTATCCTAAAAAGGCTAGGACAGTGCCTCGATCTGGTTAGTACATAAGGCTCCACGACGACTGGTTAAGGCATTAGTACCAACTATGGCCAGTGGGAGACCCCCTTTTAAAAATACTACTTATGTAGTTCTGTAGGTTTTCAACTAGTTCTTTTATAATTATTAATTATGCCAAGTATCTTCGACTAGGTATATTCCACCCTAGGCGCACTGTGGGAAAGAAAAGTAGAATTACAGTCATACAAAAACTAGCCAGCTTATAGTGTTAAAAAAGAAAACTTCAATTCACTGCCACGGGTGGGGGGGGATATATATATATATATATATATATATATATATATATATAT
>LPNX010549170.1:115359-150077 GCA_001517045.1 Pseudotsuga menziesii
CCCAGACAACATGGACCAGACCGGCCACGAGGGGTGGAATAAGGCTTGGAGATTTAAACAAACAATTGTCTGTAATTAACCCACCGAAAATCGCCACTATGTGTAATAGGTACTGCTCCATTAAAAATAATAACGATGAGCATTGCCATGTACCAGGTTGTACCAGGCTTCACATAGTTCTATCGCCACAGCAGAAATACTTTAAACAGTAGTAAAACATCATGCATATTCACGGATGCATAGATGATCACAGAACAAGCCCCTTCCTCCCCTTGTTCTGTTTGTGGCAGATCACCATAAATAAAACATTCGTGTTGTATCCCGTTGCTTCCTGACTGCAAAACATATTACATTCACAATTCTAAAAGTATATTATGTGCTGCTAAATATCTCAGTGACCTAATCGTAAAATCCACCTGAAACCAGCTACAGTGGCTAGTCGCCAGTAGTACTAGGATCCAGGCTTGCCTGTATATTTTTTGCACAAACCCTCTCCAAGAGTCTCTATGCATTTTCACATAACACAGACCTTTAGGTTTTTGACTAAAACAAAAAAACTCCCACCCAGTAGATTGCTCTCTCCACCAAGGGTCGAGCTTGGAGCGGTTTACCAGGATGAGGTTGCGCGCCCAGGTAAAATTCAATGTTTATCAACTCATGTGAGGGGACATTAGGTCCCAATGCAACTCACTCCAGAATAAAACAAAATAAAGTAAGGATGCTGGACTTATATGCCATCTAAAATATATGATGAGTTTAGGGTCTGAACGCACCTACAAAAATCCATTGTAACTGCCAATGGGACAATCTTCCAAAAGCATTCATAAGTTATGGAAGAGCTCAGTTGATCCCAAAAGAAATTGCATACTGTAAATCTAGTGCGTTTCTCCCTAGCTTCCCATTTAGACTCTATTATAGGACACTAGACGCACTTCCATCAACCAAAAAGAGGCCATGAAAAGGGTTTTCTTACGAGATGCATGCTAATGTCCAAGAGCTCCCGTCGGCAGTTTCAAGCTAAGTGCTCCTTTTCTTAGTCTCTTTTTCTTTCCCTCAAATGGGAACGTCCTCCTCCAGCTCTCGCATCCTACTTCTCTTGGAGAAATTCCTCTCCTCTTCAAGAGGCAGGTAAAATAAAAACCGTTCTCGAACCAAAATCTAGAAAAAATTGATTTCCCCAAAGCTTTCCTCCACAACAAAATATATTCGGGAAAAACCCTAACACTCCCTTGATCTACGCTTTTCGTTTTCCAGTAATGCCTCCCAAAACACTTCCATGATGGGCATCTTTAATTCAGGGCAATAGAACTCCATAATCCATTCCTTTTCCTGTTTAAAGTCAATCCAGGGAAATAAATTTCACTTCCACAATTAGTGGTCGTAAATCCAGTGACCGTTTTCTTTTCCGCCCATTATTCAATAGTCAAGGTATGGTAAATCCATTCAATAATTTCTTTCCCCACAAAATCTCCTTTTATGATGCTCCCCTATGAAGTTCCTACATGTTCCCGTACATGTATGAAATTATTCTAGGTTATATATATAATTCCATTTATATACTATATAATACCATTTATATACTATATAATACCATTTTATGTAGTCTACATCTCTATGGAATAATTTTGTCCACCATTTATGTATATAATTTCTTTTATATATACATTATACTATATAATACCATTTTATATAGTCTACATCTCTATGGAACAATTTTGTGTGCCATTATGTATATAATTTCTTTTATATACATTATACTACGTAATATCATTTTATATAGTCTACATGTCTATGGAACAATTTTGTCCGCCATTTATGTATATAATTTCTTTTATATACATTATACTATATAATACCATTTTATATAGTCTACATCTCTATGGAACAATTTTGTGTGCAATTATGTATATAATTTCTTTTATATACATAATACTACATAATATCATTTTATATAGTCTACATCTCTATGGAACAATTTTGTCTGCCATTTATGTATATAATTTATTTTATATACAGTATACTATATAATATCATTTTATATAGTCTACATCTTTATGGAACAATTTTGTCCGCCATTATGTATATAATTTCTTTTTGTATACATTATACTATATAATACCCTTATATATAGCATACATGTGTATCGAATAATTTTTCCACCATTATATATAATTCCCTTTATATACATTATACTATATATTACCCTTATATATAGTATACAAGTGTTTGGAATAATTTTTCCGCCATTATATGTAATTCCATTTTATATACATTATACTATATAATACCCTTTTATACAGTATACACACATTTTTCCTTTCAATCCCTTTGGTTAAGTTGAGGTGGAGAAATAAGCACTAGAGTACTTAAGTTCTTGTTGTTTTAAGGAGATTACGACCTAAAAATTTTATTTGACCATCAGCTTCATTAGGATGCTTTTCTCCTTGAATTAGGCCCCCCTTTTCCCTTTGTGTCGATACCAACCGAGTACAATTCCTTCTATCTTGACTTTGTCTTATTAGGGTTTTGTACTGGGTTGCGGTTGTCTTAGTCGAGATAAGTTTCGGCGAAACATGTATCAAGGTAGGCAGGGACATTAACTCTTAAAGACCTAGGATGTAAGTTAGTCCACTTGGGATTACTTCGACCTAGGGTGACAATTAAAATCTTATGTCATTCCAAGAAGACATTCACTCTTCTTCCCATTCAGTGTTTTATCTTCTCTAGTGGACTCAGTCGCCTATTAAGTTGTTTCCCGGTCTCACGTCTCCGAGGTCTATAGCTTAATAAATCACATCACCTAACATATAAGGTTCTGCTAGTTGGGCCTTGGCCTTGAGCTCCTCACTAGAGAACACATACATTCAGAATTTACAAAGTATTTAGAGGCATTTCAAGGGGGACGTTACATCCTTCCCCCCATAAGATAACACCGTCCTCGGTGTTCCAACATTTTCTTTGACCAACTTTCCTTCTTTTTCTTCGTCATTTTTTTCTTTCCTCTCTTCATTCTAGATCCTGGATATCCTTCAGTCCTTCTCAGGTTGCCATCGTTCAGGATCTACAATCTCCTGCACAAGGTTCAGGTCTAGCCCAAAAATTTTACTCAGTAATTCATGTTCAAAAATTGTAATTCAATTAAACATATGCCATGCAATTTTCTGGTGTCCCTCTATGCCATGACATCCAATCATTTTCATAATGCAAATAAAAACATGTTTACTACCATTTTCCGTTGGTTTTATCTCCAACACTTGTTCAATTAGGTCGTCCTTTACCTAAGGAACCATTTTTCACATTAAGCAATGTAACAGTCTTTTGGAAGGGTCATTTAACATGTTTTTATGTTCGTTATATTTTTCCAAACTCCCTTTGAGTTTCCCTTTCCTTTTTCTGGTGTGGACTTGCAATAATTCTGAGGTTACTCTCCTCAGTGACATCAAACAGTGTCCTGTCTTTTCAGATGTCCAAACTTTTGCCTAGGTTTTTTGCCACACAATATGCCTAACACCAATGTGCTCACGCAACAATCACTTTCCTAACACAATTGTGCTCCTGGGACATATATGCCTAACACCAATGTGCTCATGCGGCAATCACTTGCCTAACACCATGGTGCTCACGCGGAATCCAAAATTTTTCCTTGTTTGTATTTGTATGAATTTTAGCCTTGATTATTGTAATGCACACTCCATGGTGCTTTCATGACTTTCTGTCATTGACCCATTTCATGAATCAACTTCCATAATCAGTGAAGGCATTCATTGATGACCCAAAATTGCAATAATCAATTTTCATAATTTGCATCAATGTTTAATCGTCATTCACGAGTTACACATCCTTGTAAACAAAATAAGAGAATTTTTCCTTACTCCTTTTCTGAGTAGATGAGCGTAACTTACATACACAGGAAGATTTATATACCATAATGTACTTCAATGTAGCAATGGTCATAATCTTGGTGACTCCTGCAATGTTAGTATGCAACAACATCATCAACAGTTAGCCCTTGTTTATAAAAACAATCGAGGTTCCACAATTATATTAAGTAAAACAATACCCATACTTAACCTCCTTATCTATGGAAACAAATATTTCCTAATGGTTGGCTCCAACCGTTAATGTTCCTGGCCTATCATACCATGTTAGCATATCACATTATACATCATTCATCAACTTATTTTTCAATATCAAATTTATATCAGCTCTTAAGATGCCAATCTTAACATCACCCAAGAAACAACAATGTTCCCAAATTCTTAATGGTTTCATTCACAAGACTACCAACAAGATCATTTAATCTAGTGCTAGAATTCAATTCTAGGGTTCTTGCTAGAATCTAAAAATAGACATATGATAAAATGGTCTATTAGCATATCAATACAATAAAAATACCAGCCATGGGCAAATCAAAAAATAGGATAGTTCAAGACCAAAACTCAACCTAAGCAACAAGGAACCAATTCCAGAATGTTCACTAATAAGAGCATGACTCTAAGAATTCATTTTCTTAATTATGAAGCTGGTACTTGTAACTACACATAAACATTTCAGTATGCACAACATCATTCACTAATACCCAAAACATCCATAGCGAGGTCAACATGGATCAAGAAGTACATTCACCATTCTATTTAAGGATTTTCAATGCTCAATCGAGCAATGTCATGATTCATAAGAAGATACGGCTTCTCTTGTATTTTTGCCATTTGTGAATTTACTGAGGAAGCAATAGGTTTTAACATACAAAACTTCAAAACCTCTATTAATGAATTTATAACCACAAATCGAAACCGTTAACAACTTTCAAACCTTCATTTTTATGCCGTTGTCAAGAAATGTGTCGACATTTTTTAAGCATTTAATTAGATCTTTGGTATTCAAGTCGCAAGTATCACAAAGAAACTTACCAAGAATCAGATTCCAATTAGTACAATGTCAGCAAATAAATTCATAATTGATACCTAATTAAATTTGGAAGCCAATCAAGGATTTCGATCTCAATACCCAACCACAAGGTTAATGGATAACACATATCCGCAGTAATTCCAAAGAAATAGGAGGCATTCCGTTCATGACTCTTCCATTAACCTTATCTAATCAGAATACAAAACAAGGTCCCGGTCCATGCCCATACATGCAATCATTAGATCTTGACAGAAATCAATTTATAAACAGATCTATCCTTGGAAACTCATACCACCACGAGATCGGAATTCCTATACATGAGATCTATACTTGGAACACATACAATCCCTTGGATCTATTCATGCAACTATATACAAGCATCAGGTCTAACAGGATTAATTTCCTATTATCATATCTATCTTTGCAATTTCATACAACCATGGAAATCTAAGTCTCACAACCAATCTATACTCTAATGCATGCTGGAATTCATGTAATAATATAATCGCCGAAGCGTACTCATACTTGGATGCATATCTAACAATCTCTTAACCAGTCGCATAATGAGGTCTTCAACGCATGTGGAAAAATGCACAAGAATCACAGAAACATACTCATGCCTCGATGTATATTAAAATTCTAGGTTCATAAGAAAACTCAAGCAAAAATATCAGAATATAATCATAACTAGATCCATATTTATGAACTGAAGCAAATTCACAGTACATACACATATACAAAACTATGAATCCCCAATTCCAATATTACTATTTTAATAGAAACTCCTATGGTACTTTCCTTGACCATGAGCTTGACCAAGAGGACCTCTATACCTCAGCAAATTTTATTGGTGCAACTCAAAATAGAGACGAAGCAATCTTAGCTATTTGTAAACATATCCGTAAGTGAGCAAGCGAATAACCGGATACCTGTGTACTTACATGCTCGGGTCTCACATAGAAATGTCAAGGTATAGGGTCATCTTCGTTGTGATTTTGAGCTAATGTTCCAGCCTCCCCTACACAACTCCAAGGTCAGTAAACATGTAGTTCTAAAGTAAAACATGTAGGAGCTTTTTGAGCCCAATTAGTCCAAATTGTTTCAACTTGGCTCTGATACCATATGTAATGTACCCCTGGTACCTTGATGTCATTGTGTATGAGAGAGAAGGGGTAAAATTGTTGAATTTCTTTTAGGTCTCGCTGTTACTACCACATTCAAGCCGATTATGTTAAAGGCAAATTTTACATGTAACACAGTGAATCATGTCCAATCATAGTATAATACTGTCAAGCTAAGTGGATTGTAGCACAATCATTGACAATCTTTACACCCATCCCTAAAATGCAAAAACAAAGAAGCTTATTATTCCTTCCTGTAATTAATTGATTTTCACATGATTAATTAATCCTTGATTCTAAGTAAAGGGTCATAGGAGATGCAATCCATTTATACCAATAGCATATTTCACGAAAACATTCAACCTTAGAACTAAAATTTTATCAACATAGTACATTTAAGACAACCACATGTGGACATCAGAGTATCCTCTTGAATATATTTGTTAACAAGTGCTTATGGAAACAACATCACATTTACACCAATCAAATGAGGAAGTAAAACAAGTCAGACCCATGAAAAGACACAGACACAAATGTACGTGGTTCACCTCCTCCTAGGGCTACGTCCACCAACTATTTGTCACGTTCCTGTGACATTTTATTATTTAAAAGGTTACAATCAGTAACATTGATGTTTCCATACATCTTTTTATCCTTCCATTTATCTTGCAGACTCTCTCACTGAGAGCGTCTCTAACATGAGGCACGACGAATTATTGGTCATCCAACATAAAACAAGGAAAATAAAAGTTCCTAAACAAGTTCTCAACTCATGCCTTGATCTTTCCTTTCTTTTGCTATCTAAATTTCAACCAGTAACTTATCCTAAAAAGACTAGGACAGTGCCTCGATCTGGTTAGTACATAAGGCTCCACGACGACTGGTTAAGGCGTTAGTACCAACTATGGCCAGTGGGCGACCCCCTTTTAAAAATACTACTTATGTATTTCTGTAGGTTTTCAAATAATTCTTTTATAATTATTAATTACCTCAAGTATCTTCGACTAGGTATATTCCACCCTAGGCGCACTGCAGGAAAGAAAAGTAGAATTACAGTCATACAAAAACTAGGCAACTTATAGCGTTAAAAAAGAAAACCTCAATTGACTGCCACGGGTGGGGGGGGGGGTATATATATATATATATATATATCCTTCCAAAATCCCCAGATACTTGCAGTCGCCCCCTATGGGATGAAAAAACCAGCCCAGACAACATGGACCAGACCGGCCACGAGGGGTAGAATAAGGCTTGGAGATTTAAACAAACAACTGTTAGTAATTAACCCACCGAAAATCGCCACTATGTGTAATAGGTACTGCTCTATTAAAAATAATAACGATGAGCATTTCCATGTACCAGGTTGTACCATGCTTCACATAGTTCTATCGCCACCGCAGAAATACTTTAAACAATAGTAAAACATCATGCATATTCACTGATGCATAGATGATCACAGAACAAGCCCCTTCCTCCCATTGTTCTGTTTGTGGCAGATCACCATAAATAAAACATTCGTGTTGTATCTCGTTGCTTCCTGACTGTAAAAGATATTACATTCACAATTCTAAAAGTATATTATGTGCTGCTAAATATCTCAGTGACCTAATCGTAAAATCCACGTGAAACTAGCTACAGTGGCTAGTCGCCAGCAGTACTAGGATCTAGGCTTGCCTATATGGTTTTTGCACAAACCCTCTCCAAGAGTCTCTACGCATTTTCACATAACACAGACCTTTAGGTTTTTGACTAAAACAAAAAAACTCCCACCGAGTAGATTGCTCTCTCCACCAAGGGTCGAGCTTGGAGCGGTTTACCAGGATGAGGTTGCGTGCCTAGGTAAAAATCAATGTTTATCAACTCATGTGAGGGGACATTAGGTCCCAACGCAACTCACTCCATAATAAAACAAAATAAATTAAGGATGCTGGACTTATATGCCATCTAAAATATATGATGAGTTTAGGGTCTGAACGCACCTACAAAAATCCATTCTAACTGCCAATGGGACAATCTTCCAAAAGCATTCATAAGTTATGGGAGAGCTCAGTCGATCCCAAAATAAATCGTATACTGTAAATCTAGTGCGTTTCTCCCTAGCTTCCCATTTAGACTCTATTATAGGACACTACACGCACTTCCATCAACCAAAAAGAGGCCATGAAAAGGGTTTTCTTACCAGATGCATGCTAAAACGTCCAAGAGCTCCCATCGGCAGTTTCAAGCTAAGTGCTCCTTTTCTTAGTCTCTTTTTTTTTCCCTCAAATGGGAACGTCCTCCTCCAGCTCTCGCGTCCTGCTTCTCGTGGAGAAATTCCTCTCCTCTTCAAGAGACAGGTAAAACAAAAACCGTTCTGGAACCAAAATCTAGAAAAAATTGATTTCCCCAAAGCTTTCCTCCACAACAAAATATATTCGTGAAAAACCCTAACACTCCCATGATCTACGCTTGCCGTTTTCGTGTAACGCCTCCCAAAACGCTTCCATGATGGGCGTCTTTAATTCATGGCAATAAAAATCCATAATCCACACCTTTTCCTGTTTAAAGTCAATCCAGGGAAGTAAATTTCACTTCCACAATTAGTGGTCGTAAATCAAGTGACCGTTTTCTTTTCTGCCCATTATCCAATAGTCAAGGTATGGTAAATCTATTCAATAATTTCTTTCCCCACAAAATCTCCTGTTATGATGCTCCCCTATGAAGTTCCTACATGTTCCCGTACATGTATGAAATTATTCTAGGTTATATATATAATTCCATTTATATACTATATAATACCATTTTATGTAGTCTACATCTCTATGGAACAATTTTGTCCACCATTTATGTATATAATTTCTTTTATATACATTATACTATATAATACCATTCTATATAGTCTACATCTCTATGGAACAATTTTGTCCGCCATTATGTATATAATTTCTTTTATATACATTATACTACATAATATCATTTTATATAGTCTACATCTCTATGGAACAATTTTGTCCGCCATTTATGTATATAATTTCTTTTATATACATTATACTATATAATACCATTTTATATAGTCTACATCTCTATGGAACAATTTTGTCCGCCATTATGTATATAATTTCTTTTATATACATAATACTACATAATATCATTTTATATAGTCTACATCTCTATGGAACAATTTTGTCCGCCATTTATGTATATAATTTCTTTTATATACATTATACTATATAATATCATTTTATATAGTCTACATCTTTATGGAACAATTTTGTCCGCCATTATGTATATAATTTCTTTTTGTATACATTATACTATATAATACCCTTATATATAGTATACATGTGTATGGAATAATTTGTCCACCATTATATATAATTCTCTTTATATACATTATACTATATATTACCCTTATATATAGTATACAAGTGTTTGGAATAATTTGTCCGCCATTATATGTAATTCCATTTTATATACATTATACTATATAATACCCTTTTATACACTATACACACATTTTTCTTTTCAATCCCTTTGGTTGAGGTGAGGTGGAAAAATGAGCACTAGAGTACTTAAGTTCTTGTTGTTTTAAGGAGATTACGACCTAAAATTTTTATTTGACCATCAGCTTCATTAGGATGCTTTTCTCCTTGAATTAGCCGCCCCTTTTCCCTTTGTGTCGATACCAACCGAGTACAATTCCTTCTATCTTGACTTTGTCTTATTAGGGTTTTTTACCACGTTGCGGTTATCTTAGTCGAGATAAGTTTCCGCGAAACATGTATCAAGGTAGGTAGGGACATTAACTCTTAAAGACCTAGGATGTAAGTTAGTCCACTTGGGCTTACTTCGACCTAGGGTGACAATTAAAATCTTATGTCATTCCAAGAAGACATTCACTCTTCTTCCCATTTAGTGTTTTATCTTCTCTAGTGGACTCAGTCGCCTCTTAAGTTGTTTCTCGGTCTCACGTCTCCGAGGTCTATAGCTTAATTAATCACATCACCTAACATATAAGGTTCTCCTAGTGGGGCCTTGGCCTTGAGCTCCTCACTAGAGAACACATACATTCATAATTTACAAAGTATTTAGAGGCATTTCAAGGGGGACGTTACATCAGGTGTTCTCTTAATTTAAAGTAAAATATTTTACTTTGAGTCATTATGGATAATTCGTAACTAAAACCTAATTGAGGCATAGAGAGAGCAAAGGATTCCTCCGTGTAACTTATACTAAGAAACTTAAGCTTGCTCTTGAAAGATCTATATTGTGGTCATGTCACCCACATGACTATCTAAGAAAGTAATTTACTCTTAGGGAAGTAACTTACTTTTAGTAGTATAACCACCAACTATACTTTAGATACAGGAATACATGGACAAATTCTAACAAGAATTACCATTTGAAGCATGCAAAGGTGCATATATATATATATATGTGTGTGTGTGTGTGTGTATGTATGTATGTATTTATAATCATTGTATCATGATCCATTTATCCTATTGTAATGACCCTCCTGCATACCTTAGATAATTTGATAGTTACAAACACTTATAGCTCAAGGCCAAGGCCCCACCACAAACAAAACCATGTAGCCTATATGAGTTAATTATTTGAGTGAAAAACTTAGGAGACATAAGACAATGACAAATGGGCCAACTAAACCCTACCCGGGGCTGAAAACAAACGGTTAAAGAACCATAATCAATGTCGTAGTCTTACTTAGCGTTTGGTTTATGGCGGTAAGGTCCAGCTCTATAAGAGACTCCTAGTATGACACTATAGTGCAGTGCTTAATCCTATTATGGAAAAAGTTGCAATCTTTCCTTTTTTAAGTGGCATAAAATAGTTAAAACTAAAGATAAAATATTTAATGAAGGAGTAAAAGAAAAACCTAAGAAGTTAATTATCAAAGGGCTATAGGTCATAGCCTCCTTAAAGATAATTTACCGCCATGAACAAGCCCCGTCTAATAAATACATAAGGAATAATCCTTTATGGATAGGGTACAAATACCTATGATGAGGCGATTTGTCCTTGATGACAAATAAAAGTTATGGTTTAAATTACTCTTTGAGACAATATCTTCTTAAGCGTGCATCACAAGTAATTATTAGTTAAAAGACTTGGACGCATGCCCCTAAGAATAATTACTTGACAGTGAAATCTAGGGAGGGGACTTACCTCAGCAAAGATGGAAGCATAATTTATGCCTTGAATTGGGGAACTTGGCGAATAGTGGGGAAGGACCGTTTTCCCTTTTCTGTTATTTATAGGATCGGAATTCTTTTAGTGAGGGTGTGTTCAGCTAGGGTGAAAAACCCTAGTTTGTTATCTCAGTGAGGGGGAGGATGAGTCTGCCCCTTTTGTTTTATTTGTCTACGTTCTGATCTTAAGGGGATGCTCCTACCCTTTGCGGTTTCACTCTCGTATGCATTTGTCTTGATTTTATTATATTATATTTGAGTGAATGTTTCAGACTTCGAATTCTAGGTCTCCATAGTTGGAGTAAATTAGTCCATTTGGAATCCCTTGTGTATGGTTGAAAATAGCTGTGGTTTAAAACAAAAATCCAATCCACAGATCATGTCTATCGATGTGTTTTAAAACAAAAAGCCTATCCATGAACTCTATCTATGGTTGCGTTTTGATTGTAAAATTGATCCAGTAGTAGTGGAGGAATTGCTGGATATCGATTTAAAGAATCAACCTGCTATTTCAATGAAAACAAAGTGCAGTTAATTAGACAATCTGATCTAGGGATTGGAAAGGCTTTTGGTGGAAAACGCTAGGTATTCAAATTAAAAGGACCATTCTACATTTGGGATTGGAAAACAACGCTGTTCTTGATTTATTTGTATTGATATGAAATTGTCATAACCCTCTTCCTGTGTCTGAATCCATTTGAATACGGTGGGTGTGATTAACAAATTGGAGTGTAGTTGTTGGATTTTCTTATGTCCGCATCCGATCGATGGTGGAAATGTTATGTTTATTTTTGGCACTGTTCATAGAACAACGCATTTCATTGTCCCTTGCTTACTCCAGCGATCTAAAAATATTCACCTCTTTTGATTTCGGTATTGTGTTCATGATCGGGATGGATCCCCCTTGTGGAGTTGGCCTTCATTTGCTCGCGAATGGGGTCTAAGGCATTTTTTTTCAATGGTGCTCCCAAACACCTGCGCGTCCCGTGGAGTGTTGTGTGTTTAGAATACGACTCAGACCTAGGTCAAATGTTGTTGTCTCCCCAAGCCTGCGTGGCGTATGGTTTGTTTGAATTTAAATACGGTCCAGGTCAATTGTCTATTGGTTTAAGTTAAATGTGGTCCAGGAAAATGGTTTGTTAATTGTCTACGATCTGGAACTTGCCTTACGGCTTTCCAATGTCTGTGTTGATCCAAATATTGCATTTTCCTCCACTGACCACATTGGATGTGTGCGATTTATATCTGCATTCTTTCTAAAGAAGAAATGTTATATTTTGCATTTTCGTTCAATAACATGCCGCTAGGATCTGATTCGCAAGTTTCTGTGTAGACTTGGAGTATGTTGTTTTCTATTTTACTAATTAAAATCTATGGGTAGTACCTGCCACAAGATTTATATTTATCTTGAGAATACTATAGGAGAAACCTCCTCGTTTTGTACGCATGGTGGTTGGCGACCTTCTCAAAAGCGTGGTTATTTTTATTCCTGGATTATATATATATATATACCTCCCTCCTCATTTACATGATATTATTAGTGGATATTCTGGGCATCATAGGTATGTGATGGATGATTTAAAGTAACAATATAACAACCCCAAAATGCCACCCCTTCCATGGTAATGAGTTCTAGCGATGGGACAGTTAATGAATCTCATAACTTAGAATGCTATGTTTTGCAAAGGGCAAGTATGTTTTCTATTGAAATGCACAATATGTATACCGGAGTAAAGTATCCTCTTACAAGCATGAAACCACTAGTTGTTGTTTAGAAGTAGTACCCATTGCAGGTTGAGTACAGGTACTAGTTTGACTTATAACCCTTTGGATTGGGTATAAGGCCGACATTTCAAAGACAATAACAGATGGGGTGATGCAATGTATAGTTAAAAACGAGGATTTTCTTGATGTTTATAAGATTGTTTCAAAGGCTCTACAAAGAGGAAAATGGGATTTTTGAATTGTAGTAAGAAAAATGGTAATGGTTGTGCCACCATTTGTATTTCTTCTTTTAGATAAAAATAAAAGAACTAGCAAAACTTGGTGGAGGTAGCCTCATGGATGAGGTGAACCACGTATATGGTTGTCTCGCCCCTCTTGTATTCTTATATTGTGCATATTCTTTTTGCATAATGGTGTTAAATATGGATGCAGTATAAATGATTATTGGTATAACAGGCTATTAAACATATTTTTGCAAACATTCAATTCAAAAGTACAGTATCTCGATGACTTAAAGATTTAATAAAAATAAAAACTTACCCATTTTTTCTCAAATTCCACAACAAGGTATTACAGGGACGTTACATAGAGTTTGGAAAACATATCAAATGTAAAACATGTTATCCAATCTCCAAGTAATTAGACTCTTACATGCTTAAATGTGTAATGAGAAGACAAGATTTCCTCAGGTCAAGGACGACATAACTATCCGGGTTGGAGATAAATAAAAAATAAAAAAATACCAATACCCAAAGGGTAGTAATTATGTTTTTATTGATGGATAAATTGCATTATGAATATAATTGGTTGTTAGGATACTAATGAAAAATAGAAAATTGCACATTGTTACATTGCAAAGGGATCTATGGCTTTTGTTTAAGTTGAATTACAGTTTGATATGAATTACTCAATAACAATTCGGGCTACACGTAAACCTTGTTGCAGGAAAAATACAGGAATTGAACGATAACGACTCGAGAAGATGCAGGAATATCTTAGGGGATCGGAACGAAAAAGAAGAAAAACAAGAAAAGATGACAGAATAGAGGAAGGAAAATTGTTGAAAATACGAACACCGAGAACGGTGTTACTCAAAGGGGGAGAGGATGTAATAACCCTCCCGCATACCCTAGATAATTTTGTATTTTCAAATTTTATCGTACTTGTTCTAGTGAGGAGCTCAATGCCAAGGCCCCACCAGAAACAAAACCTTGCAGCTTATTCAATTACCTAAGTTGAAAACTTAGGAGACGTAATACAGTGACACAACTTAACACAGGGCCAACTAACCCATGATGGCGAAAAGATAATAATGAAGGAGTTTAAGCTCGATGTCGTAGTCTTCGTATTGTCCTAATTATGGAATCCTACAAGGATTCCTATTCACGCCATAACTAGTCCAATTATAAAAAAATATTATATCCTCGTTAATCAAAAACTAATATAATATGAGAGGATACCTCGACCAAAAACGTCTAGGAATTGTCTTGAAAGCTAAAAGAACCAAAGAGGGAAAAACAACCAATTATTAAGGAACCATATTGGGTAGAAGATGTCATCATTGTACATATCAATACACCCCCAATTAATATAGATGACATATATTACACCTTCATTATTATATGGACGGATTCATATTTAAATAAATATATATATGTATATAAATATATACATATATAAAAGGGTTAGCGAGACTCCCTACATTGATAAACATTATAGGTAAGGATATATATATTTATATATTATAACACTATAGGGAATGATGTGTTAAGTATAGAGAGTTAAACCTAACCTTAGATGAAGATGAGGTTGAATAAAATTGAGGGGCTTATTCTTTCCAAAGAAAACAAAAAGTAACTCTAGCAAAAACTAAATTTAATTTCAGTATTTTCCCTAGAAAGAAGGAAATGAAAGGGGAAAAAGATCCTCATCGAGGAGTTTTCTCAGGCATGGTTTCCATGTGGCAGGAAAAATGGCTTCTCCTCTACCATAAAGCACTGGTTAAGGAAGGAGGATCAGGAGGAATCTCGACCTGCAATAGTTTAAAGGAAAGGATGCGATTCGGGGAGGGTACTCTCTCGATTTCTGAGAGAAAGATCGTTTGGGATTCTTTTTGCGAGAGGTTTTTTTTTCCCAGATTCTTACTCATCAGCTGAGTGATATTATTTAGATGAAATCAATCCCATGTTGATCTGATTTTTCTAGGAGAATTGCACTGGGGAGTACGTATGCCTTGAGAAAATCCCAATTGGGTTCGTGGGGAGCATGGATCTATTGATCTAGGTTTACACTCAGGGTATCTGTAGGGATTTAGAAGATATTCTCTGCTTCCGCAACTCCTTTGTATCTGGTAAGTACGTTGTTGTGATTTCACTATGGAAGATTAGTTTACAATCTTGGTAAAATGTTGTAATTAATCACGGCTTGGGTGCAAAGACACAGTGCTATTTGATTAACTTCTAGTCTGGAATGAGAAGCTGATGAATATATTCATTAGATAGAACTGATAAGATATGCCAAATGGTTAATAAATCAATTCAGGAGCTATCATCTTATTTTCACATTGACCTCCGTGGCAACTACCGTGTGAACTTCCCCAACGCCAACTTCCCGGCGCCATCTACCAACCCCTTTTGAAAACCAAATCCGTCATGGGATTTCCTGTAGTTGGAATTTTGAGCACTCTAGCTTCTCGGTGGGAACCAGATCCGGTTAGGCCAAACTGCGATTTGAGTTTTTTAGATGCCTTAACTTCATTTTGATGTGTTGTGCATCATTTTTTTTGTATTGTGTTTTGGATCGGGATTAGGGTTGATGAAATACATCTCCTAGAATTACTATGCACTTTTCCTTAATGTTATGTTTCATGTGACAGTGGAATGATAAGATTTATGTCATTCATCATAGCCAATATCCTCTTAGTCCCATGTTTCGGTAGGGGGGCGAGTTCCATGGCCACTATAGTGAAATATTTTTTCTCCTGTAGCAACTTCCCTTACCGATGTTTTGAGGGCCCTCTGGATGTTGGATCTTGTAGACTAAGGATAGTTGTCATCAGCGTCTATGATAACTCTTATGTTCTCCTCCTCCAAGCCATAGTAGTCTATGAGGATTTTATACATTCTGTCACATCGTTTATGCGTCCCTTTAGCTCTGCCTTCGCTCCTAGAAAATTGCATGCCACAAGCACTACCTTTTGGTCTTTGTTATTTTTCTGATCCACACAAACTTAATCCAATTATACGGTTCGGGGAGTCGAACACCAATCCCAGCTCCAAACTTGATGAACACCAAAACTAAATATTTCTTAATATATATAAAGTGGATTTGTGAACTATATGATTTGTCATACAAATATTTACCTTCATAGGTGGATTTATGAATAAAGAAGTTAGAAAATCTTTGGTGGACGTAACCCCGGGTTAGGGACGAACCACGTATATCAGCATCCCCCTTATGGTTTGCATCTTCTAGGTTTTATCTTCACTTTGATATTGCAGGTCATATCAGTGTCTCCATGTTTTCATGTCGAAATGTTCTTTTGCTTGTATTGTTTGGTGTACTTATGGATTTGTTATGCAATCGATTTGTTGGTAACATACTGGTTTTTGGATCCGCACCTTAGTACTGTTTTTTATGAATAATAGTGGAATATTGAGGACTTTCAATAATTACATCTAGATACTACTGTTATATTGTGGATCAAATATTTGTAAGGAATATGCTATGGATGCGAATTGAAGTGCTAAGTCTCATATTTCAGTAGTTAGTGATAACTAATGAATAATCATTCAAAAGAGCACCTCGTTTAAGGAGAGGATAATTCTATAACTTTGCTCTAAAGAAGATAAAGTCATTATGAAGCAATGACTACCTATAAAACCCATAGTTTAGTTAAGAAGTTTCAGTTCATCATATATTGATTTGCATTTTAAATAGATATGAGTATTCTTGTATGGGAGGACACATGGGTATTTAAATAAGGATGCATCGTATAGTTTATGATTTTTTTATTATGACCAACAAAGGTAGGAATGTCATGAAAGCCTAAACCCTAAAGAATTGAATTTCAAGGGAAAATGTATGAAGGATTTGACCATAGATTATGATTTACATGCATGTGCGTACCAGAAGTGATTAACATTCTTGCAGGTACATCTCCATAGATAATCTGAAATCACAGCAGTCTTGTATGGTTGCATAAATTTTATAAGTTTGTTTTGACAGCACAAGAATTGATTCATTGATTGGAACTTGGGGCTGTTACATGGGCCAAGCCTAAAGATTGTACTAAAGAAAGATGCATAAAGGATTTTGTAATGTCCCCCTTATATTTCCTAATCATTTTGTAATAGTCTAATGAAATTGTACTGGTTTACTGGTGAGGAGCTCAAGGCCAAGGCCCCACCAGTAAAATCTTAGAAAGTAAGTGGTTAATTCCCTAATGTATAGATTAGGAAAATGAAGAAATATATTGGAGAAACTTAAAATGGTTGGAAACTAAATCCACTAGGGGAAGGAGACAACAAGAGGAAACTCGGAGGATGACTAAGGTAACTGGTTACCATTGTGTTATGGATGAAGAAACTAGCCAGTGCCCCACCTTTGACCTTAAAACCCCGTATTAGACCTCTCACATGCTTAATGAGTATTTTACTTTTGAGGACATACGAGCCTAGGGCTCAGTCATGAGAGAATTTATCGCGAAGGAGAGTTCTAACTACAAATTATACAAGTAGATTATAATGTGGGGTTAGGAAAAATTCATCACCCAAGCATAGTTACTTCCAAGTTCCCCATTAGTCGAAGGTGTTAGAAGGAAGAAGACATGGGCATTATAAATAAAATATATATATATATACAAGTATTCAATAGCATCACATATATATATTATGAAATGAATTTCATTATAATCTAGAACTCCCTATACAAATGGAGTACCTTATAATAAAGGAAATTGAATTATGTAATGAATGAATATTGATAACACCTTACATATGCACACTAGTATGAGAGACTTAGAGGTCCACCAAAGAAGAAAATGAGTCGAGAACAAAACGATACCGCGGCTAGCAGAACGGTATGACCCTTCCGGTGTCTTCAAAACTATTCTTGAGAAAAGGCGAAGCAGGTATTTCTCTCCTTAAAAGAAATAATGACTTGTGGCTGAACTTTTAAGGTTATTTCTTGAGAAAACCCTTATGCGAAATTACATGGGAAAATTCTTATTAAAAGAACTTAAAAAAACGGTGATAAGGATATTTATCCTTTGGAAAAAAACTATGGTTTTGTTTACTCTTCCAGAGAGGTATTTCCATAAGCACGCAACACAATAAGTTTCATAAAAAAAACTGGTACATTTACTAAAAGGATTATTTTGGACGTCAATTACGGCTGAACTTATGCCTCCAAATTAATTCCTTAATGGCAGATTAATCCCTTAACGAATAATTTAGGGCGAACAGGTCTGAAACAAATTTAGTGGCAAAATTTCTGCCATGATTTACTGAACGCCTGGCACACCCTAGGGTGAAGTAGAAATTTAGGGCGGACAGGTCTGAAACGAATTTAGTGGCAAAATTTCTGCCACGATTTACTAGATGCCTCGCACACCCTAGGGTGAAGTAGATCGTTGTACCTTTGATTATTAATAGGTTTCAAACCAAATGGAGGGGGCACTCCTTAGTCCAAATGAAAAGGTCCCTGCGGTTTTTGTAGGAAAGGGTAAGTTTCTGCATTTTGTTCCAGGGAGGATTCTTTCATTCTCTGCCTCTCGAAGAGGAGAGGTATTTCCTAGGAAAATAGGAGGAGACGTATTTCCTCGGAAAAGAGGGCAACGGGATCTGGAGAAATTGTTGCATACGATGGGCTTTTGGAACATACGTTTTGGAGTTGGGTGATCCGTGACATGGATCTAAACATGCTTGCGTCTGATACAACCCATT
This sequence comes from Pseudotsuga menziesii, assembly GCA_001517045.1. NCBI lineage: Eukaryota > Viridiplantae > Streptophyta > Pinopsida > Pinales > Pinaceae > Pseudotsuga > Pseudotsuga menziesii. The sequence goes on from LPNX010549170.1 coordinate 134,245, forward strand.
TTGTGTCTATGTTGACTCACATCCATGTGAGTCGGGAAGATGGAACGCACAGCACAAATAATCCTTTGTTTTCTCCTCATTCATGAGAGGTAGGCATTTGGGGAAGCAAGGGTGAAATCTACTCAGATCGTGACCTGGAGAATAGGCGTTGTTTCCCTTGCAATCCGCGTGGTGTACAAACCCTCTACGATCGGTGTGGTGAGTAAAATCTTGAATCTGTGATTTTCCAAGTTATGAATTGTGGAGTTACTTTTCGAGTTTCGATTGTTATCCCTATGAACTGACAAATATGGCTTGATAGAAGCGGATTTGGTCGAAATCCATCAATCGACTGTCTACAGTTACTTAAACACATTTTCATAGTATAGATCCCAAGTATGCATAGTAAATACTGGAATCTTTTTATCTGTGTGTAACTTGAGTTAGAGCTCGCTGCCTCCTTAAAAAACTGGTTACATTTTTAATGTCTGTGTGTAACCCGAGTTAGGGCTCGCTGCCTTCTTAAATACTGGTTACATTTTTTGTCTGTGTGTAACCCAACTTAGACCTCGCTGCCTCCTTAAAACTGGTTACATTAAAAATATATATGTCACAGCGTTAGTATAAACGTCTGCGTGTGGAGAAGTTTGCTTCCTTCTAGATAGAAATGCTTCCATATGGTTATGATTGAAGGGTTAACGTTGGTCATATTTTTTTAAGATCACTGGCATTTACGGGTTGTTGTGACGGATTTCAAATACGTAGTGAACTTATGTTTGTTTGAATGCATACCAGCACTTTAGGGGATAGACCTGGACTTATCACGATAAAAGCTGACCGGGGATCACAATTCCCCGTATTGGTTTCATACATAGCGCTCAGGAGCTATGAATTACCCCTTTCAGTGTGTACGCGTTTTGTGTTTAAAGCTTTCAGGAATACAGCAAAACATTATTTATACACTCCAATTGCATGGATTGGTTTTTGCTTTCCTTCAATTAACCCCATGCCAAGCATTTTATTTCTCTGATGGAGTAGAGTAGGTAAAGACTATGCTACCCTAGAACGTATTTCTGGGATGTGTCTGTTACATTTTTTTACAACGGCCTTGCAAAAATTACGGGTGTGACCGTAAACTGTGAACATGCGATACCTCCAATTTATTTTTATCCTTAGTAGTTTGGATAAATTGATGGACCAGAAAGAAGGGGCCTTTCAGTAAGGTTTTATCAGAAATTTTCTTTTGTTCTCTATTTGAGATATTGTAGAAAATGATGCAGTACTAGAACTGCAGCTCGTAACCTGTTGTTGAATAATTTAAAAGAATTATAAGCAGTTTGGTGGACGTAACCCCTGGTTTGGGGTGAACCACGTAAATAATTGTGTTTTCCTGTTTTGTGCTCCATGAGTTTATTTCTATTCATCTATTACTGCAGGCTGAATTATATTATTGATTATTTTAGTTATTACTGCATGTTGAATTATATTATTCATTATTTAAGTTATTACTGCATGGAAAATCATATTGTTCATTCTGCACATTAAGTTGTTTAAAGAACTATAGAAATGAATTCCCAACAATAGTATGTTTTCCCAGATATTGCATCAGTATGATCGGTGTACTATTGGGTTGGAAAATGTGAATGTATGAAATTAAACAAAATGAAGGTAATTAAGAAAATAACAAAATCTGGCAGTTTCTACGATGAAAGGCTATGCCATGTAAACTTCAACCTATTTGCTAGGTGTGTTACTAGTACTCATCTTTATATACCATATTAACATACAACCTCACAACCTGATGATTGATGTTTTGATAAATACGATACAACTTCTTTATATGTAGAATAAAGGTCTTAATTGTCCATAAAGTTCCTCCCTAAAGTATTTGTAAATAATAATTAGATGGGTTGCAATGACTAAAGTCTCACCTTGTTGATTCATTAAGTTAAGGAACTAACCTGTATTTCTGTGGGTATAAGGCCATTCGCCAAAACTTTAAAAGATGAGTGTCCAAAAGGAAATTGTTTGCAATCGGAAAAAAGATGAGTTGATTACATTATTCTTGGTGAATGAACAACTAAATACATGTAAATCATTGTTATGCCCTTGTCTATGTCGGATGGAAACTTAGGTAAGAAATTAAGCATAGGGTGGTGGAAGATCTTACAACCACCTATGCAAGATATATATATATGCACATGCTGATTTCATTAAGGACAAGATTAACATTTAGTTATAAATTAGCTTGTCATGCAATTTTAGCTTAATTAAAATTCAAAGGCGATATTTTTCCCCCTTTTGTTTCATGATTTAAGTTTAAGGTTTTATAGGGACACTACATATTGTATGAGAGTGAAAGTTGAACGCTCGGGCCTATTTGGGTTCAAATTTATTCCGCATATTTCGTTCTGGGAACTAACGATTGAGTTTTGCTCTGTGATGACAGAAAACAAGTCCACATTATTCAACAATCCAGGTACTTTAAGTTGTACCAAATATAAATGTTTAATTAACCTTGTAGTTGTGCAGGAGAAGGAGGAACACCTTCTCAAGATCACAATAACTATTGCCATTATCTTTCCCACTTCCACGTTAGGCCAACGACATAAGTGTAGAGGTATCTGGTTATTTCTTTTATTTTCTTCCGAAAAGAATTATGAATGGTTAATGTGATTGTTGCATCATTATTTAGATTGCATCAGAAAATTCTTGGCAAGGTACAAGAGTCTTTCAAGACAAACTCACGGTCGATGAAGGAACTGTAGTAATTCTACCATAATAATATTTTTGTAGTAGGTATGGCATTGAGAAGGTTACCTAATGGAATGTAGTGCTTCTATGAGAATCAAGTATTGATTATAAGTTCTCTAGACCTAAGCTAGGATTCATAAAAAAAAAAAAAAAAGAATAAATAAAAGTAAGTGGCTCAAGAGAGTATACTCCCAAATCTTAGAAATATTATTGTGTAAGGAAATATGGTTAGATAAGTGTAGATGTAGATATACATACACAACTTGCCTAAATTCCTTTGGGATAGAAAGGTAGCTATAAAATGGGAGCTTGATTGATGATTTAGGAATAACTGTGTTACCCATGAAAACTCTCTAAAATATGTGCCGCAAACTTTTACGTATAATGAAATGGTTTAAGCAAGAGGATAAGAACTGGTAAGGTGGTAGCCATGCTAAAACTTGCATTTTTCAACACTTGTCAGATATTTCCTATATTTTGGAAGTCACTATTTAAAGCATTTCAGTATACTCTAATGAGTCACATCCTCTGTTGTCCTATATTCATAATTTTCAACAAGCCTAAGATTCTAGTTAAGTATTTAAATGATGCAAATATTATAGCCTAGTTTATTGACATAAAACATTGGTTACTTGACCCACGCATTGTAACATTTTGGTGGTTTAATGACAACCATGTCATACATCTGAAACTAGGCTTATCTTACCTTAGAAGGCTTGTTTTCCTGTGAAATCTTTTGGTGCATTAACATGGTTGAAGAATTGCTTTTAAATCATCGTGTACATGAATCTTGAAAGTGAATGCCATCAGTCCCCCAACAACCTTGCACTTAACATTGCTATCATTTGCTTCAGATCTGAGTTCACTGCCTATGGAAATTTTGGTTGAATCACATTGGATTGCTGCTAACCTTTTTGGTTGAATATTTAGACCCTTAATTGGTATCCAAATTAAATCGATGACTTAGCCATCAATTCTGATTTTGTTTTGTAGTTGATTGCCGAAAATTTACAAATTGAAATCTCGTTATTGGTGAATTTTTCCTTTGGCATTTTTCTCCCCTCTTGTGATTTGAATACCAAGGATTGATTTAATGCTTAAAGAATGTTTGACATGGTAGGAAAAACAAGGATGAAGGTTGATAATGATTTTCGTGGTTATAAATCCATTAATAGAGATATTAAAGTTTTTGTGTGTTGAACCTTATTGCTTGTGACATATATATATATATATATATATATATATATATATATATATATATATATACAAGTCAAGCACTATCTCTTTAAGTTCATTATAGTGCTGGATTGAGCGTTAAAATCCTCAAAGAGATTAATTGGCAAATTTAATTCCTGATCCGTGAAGATCATGCTAGGGTTATTTCAGATATTGGTGAATGATGCTAAACATACTAAAAGGTCTTGGTATAGTTACAAGTACCAGCTTCATAACTGCTAAGTAAATGAATTCTTAGAATCATGCTCTTATTGGTGAATGTTTTGGAATTGGATTCTGTGCTTGGGTTAGAGTTTGATTTTGAACTAGGTTATGTTTTGATTAGCTCATGGATGGTATTTTCATTTTGGGTATTGATCTAGTAGACTATTTATTCAAGGGATGCGTATTGATATCATTTGTCTATTTGTAGATTCAAGTAAGAACCCTAAAGTTGATCCTAGTGCTAGATGGAAGAGTCTTGTTGGTAATCTTGGGATTAAAGCCATTGATAATTTGATAGCATTATTTTTTCTTGGTCATACTAGGATTGGCATTTTAAGAGCTTATAGGGATTTGATTATCTAAATATTTTGATACGTAAGTTGGTAAATGATGTATAAAGTTATATGCTAACATGGCAGGATATGCCACGAACACTATGAGTCGGAGTTGACTATTAGAAAAATATTTGTTGTCATGATAATGAGGTTAAGTATGGGTGTTGTTTTACTTAAACTGTCGAATCTCGAGTGCTGCAACCAAAGAATAACTGCGGATGATGTTGTTTACATACTAATAATTGTAGGCTTCACCGTGATTATGACCATTGCTACAACTTCCGTACACTATGGTATATGAATTTGCCTGCGTATGTAAGTAGTGCTAAATTACTCAGAAAAAGGAGTAAGGACTAATTTTTTCTAAATGATTACAAGGATATGTAACTTGTGAATGATGATTTAAAAATCGATGAAAATTATGAAACTCTCATTTTTTATTATTTTTGGGTCATCAATGAATGTTTTGACTGACCATCTGGCCGATTCATGAACCCGGACAATGACAATAAATTCATGAAAGCACCATGGAATGTGCACTGCAATAATCAAGGTTAAAATTTAAACGGATATGAACTCGAGATGCTACGGGAGCACCGTGGTGTTACGCAAGTGATTGCCGCATGAGCACACTAGTGTTAGGCATATATGCTGCAAGAGCACAATGGTGTTAGGAAAGTGATTGCCGCGTGAGCACATTGGTGTTAGGCATATGGTGTGGCAAAAGACCTAGGCAAAAAATTTGGACATCTGGAAAGACAGGACCCTGTCTGATGTCAGTGAGGAGAGTAACCTCAGAATTATTGTAAGTCCACACCAGAATAGGAAAAGAAAATCAAGTGGGAGTTTGGAAAACATAACGAACGTAGAAACATGTTAAATGAATTTTCCAAAAGACTGTTACATTGCTTAATGTGTAAGGTGAAGAAAGGGCTCCTCGGGTAGAGGACGAACTATTAGACCAAATATTGGAGATAAAAAAAACAATAGTAAAAGGATAGTAAATATGTTTATTGATGAATTTCTGAGTAATCCGACTGTTACATGCTAAATGAGAGATGCAATAAAACCGACACCCAAAGGATAGTAATCCTCTTTTGTTTTATGGAAAATAATTTGGTATTATGATACCCGTAAAAAGCTAGAAAGCATTCCATAAATTGTAATTGTGGTGTTGCTCAGGAATCTTTTGCTTATGTTTTTAAGTTGAATTATAAGTTGTGACATAATTACTAAATAAATTTTTGGAAAGACTCAAATTGTGTTACAGGAAACTACAGGTCCTGAACAAATAGCGACTTGCGTGGTCAAGGAAAAGGTCTTAAGGATCATGACAGGAAATACGAAACAAAAGGGAAGCATCATGAGAAGAAGATAGAGGCGCTAGAAAGCAATAACACTGAGGACGGTGTTATTTTAAGGGAAGGAGGATGTAATGTCCCCCTTATATTTCCTAATCATTTTGTAATAGTCTAATGAAATTGTACTGGTTTACCAGTGAGGAGCTCAAGGCCAAGGCCCCACCAGTAAAATGTTAGAAAGTAAGTGGTTAATTCCCTAATGTATAGATTAGGAAAACGAAGAAATATATTGGCGAAACTTAGAACGGTTGGAAACTAAATCCACTAGGGGAAGGAGACAACAAGAGGAAACTCGGAGGACGACTAAGGTAACTGGTTACCATTGCGTTATGGATGAAGAAACTAGCCACTGCCCCACCTTTGACCTTAAAACCCCGTATTGGACCTCTCACATGCTTAATGAGTATTTTACTTTTGAGGACATATGAGCCTAGGGCTCAGTCATGAGAGAATTTATCGCGAAGGAGACTTCTAACTACAAATTATACAAGTAGATTATAATGTGGGGTTAGGAAAAATTCATCACCCAAGCATAGTTACTTCCAAGTTCCCCGTTAGTCGAAGGTGTTAGAAGGAAGAAGACATGGGCGTTATAAATAAAATATATATATATATACAAGTATTCAATAGCATCACATATATATATTATGAAATGAATTTCATTATAATCTAGAACTCCCTATACAAATGGAGTACCTTATAATAAAGGAAATTGAATTATGTAATGAATGAATATTGATAACACCTTACATATGCACACTAGTATGAGAGACTTAGAGGTCCACCAAAGAAGAAAATGAGTCGAGGACAAAACGATACTGCGGCTAGCAGAACGGTATGACCCTTCCGGTGTCTTCAAAACTATTCTTGAGAAAAGGCGAAGCAGGTATTTCTCTCCTTAAAAGAAATAATGACTTGTGGCTGAACTTTTAAGGTTATTTCTTGAGAAAACCCTTATGCGAAATTACATGGGAAAATTCTTATTAAAAGAACTTTAAAAAATGGTGATAAGGATATTTATCGTTTGGAAAAAAACTATGGTTTTGTTTACTCTTCCAGAGAGGTATTTCCATAAGCACGCAACACAATAAGTTTCATAAAAAAAACTGGTACATTTATTAAAAGAATTATTTTGGACGTCAATTAGGGCTGAACTTATGCCTCCAAATTAATTCCTTAACGGCAGATTAATCCCTTAACGACGAATTTAGGGAGGACAGGTCTGAAACGAATTTAGTGGAAAAATTTCTGCCACGATTTACTGGACGCCTGGCACACCCTAGGGTGAAGTAGAAATTTAGGGCGGACAGGTCTGAAACGAATTTATTGGCAAAATTTCTGCCACGATTTACTAGACGCATGGCACACCCTAGGGTGAAGTAGACCGTTGTACCTTTGATTATGAATAGGTTTCAAACCAAATGGAGGGGGCACTCCTTAGTCCAAATGAAAAGGTCCCTGCAATTTTTGTAGGAAAGGGTAAGTTTCTGCATTTTGTTCCAGGGAGGATTCTTTCATTCTCTACCTCTCGAAGAGGAGAGGTATTTCCAAGGAAAAGAGGAGGAGAGGTATTTCCTCAGAAAAGAGGGCAATGGGATCTGGAGAAATTGTTGCATACGATGGGCTTTTGGAACATACGTTTTGGAGTTGGGTGATCCGTGACATGGATCTAAACATGCTTGCGTCTGATACAACCCATTTTGTGTCTATGTTGACTCGCATCCATGTGAGTCGGGAAGATGGAATGCACAGCACAAACAATCCTTTGTTTTCTCCTCATTCATGAGAGGTAGGCGTTTGGGGAAGCAAGGGTGAAATCTACTCATATCGTGACCTGGAGAATAGGCGTTGTTTCCCTTGCAATCCACGTGGTGTACAAACCCTCTACGATCGGTGTGGTGAGTAAACTCTTGAATCTATGATTTTCCAAGTTATGAATTGTGGAGTTACTTTTCGAGTTTCGATTGTTATCCCTATGAACTGACAAATATGGCTTGAAAGAAGCGGATTTGGTCGAAATCCATCAATCAACTGTCTACAGTTACTTAAACACATTTTCATAGTATAGATCCCAAGTATGCATGGTAAATACTGGAATCTTTTTGTCTGTGTGTAACCTGAGTTAGAGCTCGCTGCCTCCTTAAAAAACTGGTTACATTTTTAATGTCTGTGTGTAACCCGAGTTAGGGCTCGCTTCCTTCTTAAATACTAGTTACATTTTTTGTCTGTGTGTAACCCGACTTAGACCTCGCTGCCTCCTTAAAACTGGTTACATTAAAAAATATATGTCACAGCGTTAGTATAAACGTCTGCGTGTGGAGAAGTTTGCTTCCTTCTAGATAGAAATGATTCCATATGGTTATGATTGAAGGGTTAACGTTGGTCATATTTTTTTAAGATCACTGGCATTTACGGGTTGTTGTGACGGATTTCAAATCTGTAGTGATCTTATGTTTGTTTGAATGCATACCAGCACTTTAGGGGATAGACCTGGACTTATCGCGATAAAAGCTGACCGGGGATCACAATTCCCCGTATTGGTTTCATACATAGCGCTCAGAAGCTATGAATTACCCCTTTCAGCGTGTACGTGTTTTGTGTTTAAAGCTTTCAGGAATACGGCAAACCATTATTTATACACTCCAATTGCATGGATTGGTTTTTGCTTGCCTTCAATTAACCCCATGTCAAGCATTTTATTTCTCTGATGGAGTAGAGTAGGTAAAGACTATGCTACCCTAGAACGTATTTATGGGATGTGTCTGCTACATTTTTTTACAACGGCCTTGCAAAAATTACAGGTGTGACCGTAAACTGTGAAGATGCGATACCTCCAATTTATTTTGATCCTTAGAAGTTTGGATAAATTGATGGACCGGAAAGAAGGGGCCTTTCAGTAAGGTTTTATCATAAATTTTCTTTTGTTCTCTATTTGAGATATTGTAGAAAATGATGCAGTACTGGAACTGCAGCTCGTAACCTTTTGTTGAATAAGTTAAAAGAATAAGCAGTTTGGTGGACGTAACCCCTGGTTTGGGGTGAACCATGTAAATCATTGTGTTTTCCTGTTTTGTGCTCCATGAGTTTATTTATGTTCATCTATTACTGCAGGATGAATTATATTATTGATTATTTGAGTTATTACTGCATGTTGAATTATATTATTCATTATTTAAGTTATTACTGCATGGAAAATCATATTGTTCATTCTGCACATTAAGTTGTTTAAAGAACTATAGAAATGAATGCCCAACAATAGTATGTTTTCCCAGATATTGCATCAGTATGATCGATGTACTATTGGGTTGGAAAATGTGAATGTATGAAATTAAACAAAATGAAGGTAATTAAGAAAATAACAAAATCTGGTAGTTTCTACGATGAAAGGCTATGCCATGTAAACTTCAACCTATTTGCTAGGTGTGTTACTAGTACTCATCTTTATATACCATATTAACATACAACCTCACAACCTGATGATTGATGTTTTGATAAATACGATACAACTTCTTTATATGTAGAATAAAGGTCTTAATTGTCCATAAAGTTCCTCCCTAAAGTATTTGTAAATACTAATGAGAGGGGTTGCAATGACTAAAGTCTCACCTTGTTGATTCATTAAGTTAAGGAACTAACCTGTATTTCTGTGGGTATAAGGCCATTCGCCAAAACTTTAAAAGATGAGTGTCCAAAAGGAAATTGTTTGCAATCGGAAAAAAGATGAGTTGATTACATTATTCTTGGTGAATGAACAACTAAATACATGTAAATCATTGTTATGCCCTTGTCTATGTTGGATGGAAACTTAGGTAAGAAATTAAGCATAGGGTGGTGGAAGATCTTACAACCACCTATGCAAGATATATATATATGCACATGCTGATTTCATTAAGGACAAGCTTAACATTTAGTTATAACTTAGCTTGTCATGCAATTTTAGCTTAATTAAAATTCAAAGGCGATATTTTTCCCCCTTTTGTTTCATGATTTAAGTTTAAGGTTTTATAGGGACACTACAGATTTTCCTTAGTTCATGGATGTACTCAAATATGTGGGTGTTATGAATATTTTATCAATGATGCCGGTGTAACTTCAAGACGACATGGGGATGATAATTATAAAAAGTAGTAATGGTTTAGCAATAGGGTGTCATAAGAAAGATCCCTTTCCTTTTTGTCTGGGAGTCATTACATTCTCGTCTTTGTGGGCACATTCATTTTGATGGTTATGTTTGAGGAATTGGTTATTATTTTTCTCATTACATTAACATTTTGGGTTATTGGGATGAAATATTTTAATAACACAACTCTCCATGTATCCAAGAAAAATAGCTATGATGATTGTTAAGTAAATGTGGCAAGAAAATTTACCACATCTTGTCACATACTACATTGAGGTATTTTGGGAGTGTTACAGTACCCTTGATATCACCATGATAAAAAAATGTACCTATTAAACTATAAACTTGTAAACATTTAACAACCAAATATTAAATTCATGAATTGGAAATAAAGTAAAGGAAAGTGTACCATTATGGAAAAGACTTGTTTAAATTTAAATATATTTATAATATATGTGTGTGTGTGTGTGTGTGTGTTTTCCATGTTATTAGACCAAGGGTACTTGGGGAGTTACAAATGGTATCAGAGTAATGTTCTAACTCTAGGACCTTGGGAGCATTGTTTTTTAAGTTATTTTTGTTTATTTTCTATGTAGTGTTTTGAAATTAATGCATGACTTATTCATGTTGAAAACTCAAGAAGCATGATGCTAGGGGAAGAATATGAAGGAGAGGTAGAGGGGCTAGGGGGACCAGTGCACCACCTCCTTTGCAGCCTTAACCTCCACGTTCTCCACCATCAATGGAAGAAACAAACCATATAATTGTAGTTGAAGTAATGAATGTGATGCATTCATTCTAGTGGATGTTTGATTCATTGATCAGTCAGCTCGACCAAGAGAATAGATATGCCTTAGCACCTACAGAAGGATCGCATTAACCACCAAAGGAAAATGCTCAAAGAGAACTTGAGAAAGTGAAATTTCTAGAATTTTGGAGCGCACCTGATCGCATTGTAGCTTAGGCATGTCTCGAAAAAATGTCCATGTGATTTTCATTACACAATTATAATTCAAACATGAAATTGTGCATGTATATATTGCAACTTAAGGGAAGTGTATTTCTCTAGTGGAATACCTTGCTAATGCAGCTTGGGATTGAAATAACAGAGGTCTCTTAGGAAGTATTTGAGGAGTGTTTTGGGAAATATTTGAGGTCTCTGGGTTTCCCCCTCTTTAGGGACACCCAGTGGGCTTTCACCATTTGCCTTTCTTTTAAAGGAAGTGACTTTGAGTAAACCCTTGCCCGTTGTTATTGGGACCAAACACATTATACACTAGTCAGTTGGAACCTCCCAAGCCATGGGGAGAATGTCAGAAACTAAGATGTGGATATTTGTATTTTAACCCTAAACGTTACAAACTCAAAGTAGAAAATCAATTAAAATTTGAGATGTTTATTAAATCCAATCTTGTATTTTCTAAAGGTACTTGTATTTCATTGGATTTTTATTTCAATCCAAGGTTGAGAGAGAATATTTTGACCTTATTTATCTTCAATATATTAATCCAAACTAGGGGGTTATTTCATATTTGTATTTCAGGTATTCTTGTAAAATTAAAGAAATTATGTTGATGATTGTTTACCCCCCTCCCATGTCATTGTGGGAAGCTTATCTTACCACAAGTCTTGTTTCAAGTGTTCTCATGGGGTGCTTTCAATCAACCCTGATAATTATGCTACACTAGAAGGAATACTCTATTGCAAGCATAATTTTTACCAGCTCTTCAAGGAAAAGGGTAGTTACAATCATCTCATTAAGATTGCTTCTATGAAACGAGCAGTTGCAGTCGCTGAGGTAGCAAGTGTAGTACCTCATATATAAGTTTATTGTGATCTAGTTACTTGATTACCATTTGTGTTTGTATTTTGAGTATTTTACACAATATGCTACTTTGCTGGAGAAAAGAGACCTCATTCTCTCTTTGGAATTTCACCAATTGTATTTTCCAACCCTAAGTGAGGGACATTATAGTATAAGGTCTTGTAGTTTAATTTATATTGGTTTGTAAAAGAAAGGTAACTTGTTTAGCCGATATTGGAAGTATTTATTATTGTTATGGTTTAAAAAAGTTTCCAAAATACATATATTGTCATCTATCATAATTGTGTCATTGTTTGCAACCAAGTGGAAAAGTATCAAGTTCTTTTATGTATTCATGTTGTGTATTTGGTCTCAAGGAGTTTTATTTTCCTCTTTTTAGTATATTTGTTACTTTTATGAAATAATTACTTTCTTAGCAAAAAATTGACTTGTCCAATTTTTTCATTGGACTGTCTACCATTGGTATCTGATAATATTACATTCTAATTCATTTAGGTTCCATCACTTGAATTCTTTAAAAATCCAAGAAATAATAACAAGGATCACTAGGATTGTTGATTGATGTCTTAGAGTAGGAATAGATGATTAATGTCTAGTAATATTCTTTACAGAATTTTAGATTGCTCTGTAGGAGAACATTTATTTTAATATTATCTATTCATTATTAATGGCTTAGTGTTATGTTTGGGTTTTGTAATATAGAGATGGAACTATCAATAATTTTGTCAGGGGAACAATAGTATTTGATTTATTTGTATCTTTTATGCATAATATATTAGTATTATAATGATTCTAGGATTTTTTCTTGAGTTAATAGACCATTCTTGTAACCATTGCAGCCATATTAGTAAGTTTCAAATTTTCCTATGAGTGTAAGTACTTGATTGATCTGAATCCAAAATACATAACTATAGGCTTTGGTTTCTTTGATCCCATGGCTAGGGCACTCGCTTTGGTTTCTTTGATCACATGGCTAGGGAATTGGACATATTTTGTAGCTTGGTCTAACTATTTCAAATATAAAGTTGTGACTGAATGGTAATGACCATATATTTCATCCCATAGTATAACTATCTTGACAAATGAACATATGTATCATGCCAAGCTAAGGATAAAATTGAGTGTTAGTAACTGTAATCATTTGGATTACTTTATATTGAAAAGTTAACACTTAAATTATATTCTATACTACCTTTAAGTATGGGAACTCAAAGAACTCTCACAGTTTTGACATAGAAGAAAATGTACTTTGTGGAATATCAATATTATCTTAAACATGTGAATGTATATGCAAATAATAAACACATAAATATATTTCTTTATTGAGTTTCTTCGTAATGACAATTCGTAAAAAATTCATTAGATCTTTCTACAGGTATCTCTGCCTTATCATTTTAAGGGATGGAAGATATGAATGCCTTAAATGAAAGTCTCTTCTCCTAGATGGTGAAGGGTAAGACGCGAATGACTTAAATCTCATCTCCTTGATGTTGAAGGGAAAAATGAATGCAGTGACAAAATTAAAGTGTGTTTTTGTGGATGAAATAACAGGCTTGTGTAGAACAAGTTAATATGTATGTTTTTCTATCAAAAAATAAAATATCTATTGTGTTAACTTTAGACATTCAATAATTGAATGCTTGGTGAGATTCTGAGACACATAGAAATCATCCCTTTGAAGTATTCACCCTACACAAATAAAGGTCCCTTTCGCATTTATTGACAAATTAAGTTTCGTATTAGAGTATGTCTATTTTGCACTGTGCTTAGCTAGTCAACCCAATTTTGGCTAAATCATGCACATTTTTAATTCTCTTAAAGCATATCGCAAGCTATATTAAAGAATTTATTCATTAATTTATTATTTTAACTCTGTTAAAGCATATCATAACGTACATTAAGAAATTCTTTCGTTAATTTATTCTTTAATTTATTATGAATTGGGCTTATGGTGTGTGTTCTATATATGTTTTTCATTGTTTTATTATTTTGATAATTATTATTGTAAAGTGCTGGGCACTGTGTATCAATTTTTTAATTTGGTATGTACTTTATTGTTTAGATTGCATATAGGTTCGCATTGATACCAAGGTTAGGTTCACTTTTTCATCATGGTGTTGGGATTCTTTTTGTTCATTTGTAAGAAATATTTCACGAAGCAGGATTTTGTTTTGTATATTTAATCTTATTGTTTTGTTATTCTGATTTCTCCAATTTTCACTGTAAAGTGCTAACCTAGGTCAAAGAATCAATCATTTTTTTTATTTGCTCTTTATTTTGTTTCTTAGGCTACAGATAGGGGACATACATGTGTTAGGGGAGGGGACATGCATGTGGAGGACATACATATTATTCCCTAAGAGGGGACATACATGTGCTAGCTGTAATGGGGGACATAGGCGTGAGAGAGAGAGAGAGAACGAATGGGGCAGTGGGGTTGTAGGAAGAGAGAGGAGGGGGGTTAAAGGTAGGGAGAGGAGGAGGGGGGTTTAGAGGTGGGGAGAAGAGGAGGGGGGGTTAGTAAGATTTAGGGGGAAGAGGGGAATGTGGGGGGACACAAAATAATAAAAGTATTGGTATAATTGACAAAACAAGCACTCATTGTAGTATTTAAAAATGCACGCAGGTTGTGCTTCACTAAAACGCACTCCCATTTTGCTTCACTAAAATGCACTCCCATTTTCCTTCAATAAAATGCACTCCCATTTTGATTCAATAAAACACGCTCTCATTTTTCTTAAATTCAAAAATGTATTCTATCCAAATGATAAGGTTGATCCTCCACCCATGCTTGCATGGAATTCTTATGCCTATATGTTTTCTTCGGACTTTGCTTGAGATTCAACATGCCTATGCCTTGGAGTATGATAAACCATGGCTAATTAAACATTATATCAAAATTTTCAATATGCTCATGTTTAGTCGTTCATCTGAGTATGCTGCACACTATTTTTTATGAGATTTTAGAAACATATATGGTTTTTTTTGGAGATTCCAAATATGTAAATTTTAACAAGAATACATATTTTTTTCAATTTTTTTCTTATTTATCTTATGTCATCACTCCTTAACTCAAAAAACACATTGTTAGTGTTTCGTCGATATCTCTTTCACTTCTCAACCATTTAAAAAAAATTGTATGGTGCACTAAAGAACACCGACCTCTACATGCTATAAAAAAAACCATTTCCAAATAATTGCATTAAGACATTCAAACGCTACACCCACAATTGATGTACCGTTTTCAAGGTTTGATCTCTTAGATAATTAAAAAAGAACAAAAAAAATTATTTTTGTATTGTTGAAAAAATAGTCATGCACTAGTACTATATGTTCCCTATATATATACTGGTTTACATAAGTTTATTCCATAATTTAGTCACTCAAAGGGTGCACTCACAACAACATATACCTTATAATTTGTCCCAAAAATAAAAAGTGTCCATTATAAAATATCTAACTTTATATAGTTAACAACATTTTCAATAGAAAAAAATTATATATTTGAAAACGTCATTCAATTTCATACATTTCTTGTTTTTTACTCATCGCAATATTCATTGTGTAAGTGTCTCAAAATATCCATGCAAGTTGATGGATGCCTATTTTTTCTATTTTCTATTGCATCTAATGCATCAAAAGAGACCCTCATCAGCTTGCACACACAATAATGATATAAATGGCATGGTTATTGTAATTGATTAACACAAATTAAATATTAATATGCGGATAATTTTTTCATAGTCTATAGCTTTGAAAGGAATGCTAAGTTCTCTTGCATTGAAGTTAAGTGACTTTCGTTTAATTAATTCTTTATTTTAATAAGTCCTTATATAATGATTATGAATTTTGAATATTGTACTTAATTATGATTTATTATTCAAGTACAACAATATCTTAGGAATTCTCTCTCTCTCTCTCTCTCTCTCTCTCTCCCTCCCTCCCTCTCCCTCCCCCTATTTCTCCCAACATCTCCCTCGCTCTCTCTCACTCTATCTCATTCTCCCACCTCTCTCCCC
>LPNX010549170.1:165061-177563 GCA_001517045.1 Pseudotsuga menziesii
TATACCGGAAACTATAAACAAATTTCAAAGTAATTAAAATTAAAGGGGTTTAGATGACATTCCTTTAAGAAAGATAAAAATCTTTATATCCACGGCATAGCAACAACGGGGAGTAGGGATAGGGATCACTCCATTAATGATATTTTTTTTGCATTTTTGAAAGCATTACCTTATTATGTATTGAGGTGTGTAGTGTTAACTCTTTGTCTAGCATTAACTATTATTCCCAAGTTTATAGCTGTCACTTTATATGACTAAGAAAAAGGAATAAAGGTTTCTCATTTTTTTGGTATATTTAATAATGTTAACACTATGTCTAGCATTAACTATTATTCCGAAGTTTATAGCTGTCACTTTGTATGACTAAGAAAAAGGAAAGAAGATTCCTAATTTCTTAGTATATTTAATAATAAATTCAGTTAAGAAATGAAAGAACTTTTAAATTGCTTCTTGCGAAAAAATCTCTTCCAGTGCATGACCATAGCATAATGGAGTTAAGATTATAAGTTAAATATTTCAATATTTAGAGTTAAAATTAAAGTATTAGTTTCTACATTATTAATATTGATTTTGCATTTATAGATTTGGAGCATAGCTATGCATAGCCTTTCTATTGGATAGTAAATAGAAAAACAATTTGGTAATAATGCCCTTATCCAAAAGTGAAAATTAGTTTTCCATGCGCAACAACTTATGGAGTATGATTATGGAGTGCATGTTTAGCTAGGAAAGTGAATACATTTTTTTACTCAAACTCGCACAATAGATAAGTGTATGCTGATATTCTAATATTTCAGCGAGAAATCCATGCCAAACTTGGAAATTTGATGGATGAGAGTTTATCGAATATCGAAAAGAATGGGTATGACTATTAGAAATCTAAGAGGCCAAATGGATGCAAATTTGAAAAGAGCATTTTAAATTCCCTTCAAGAATATGTTGATGCCCTCACTACTCTAGGTGGTTATGATTGAGTTGGGAAACTTGATGATTAAAGAAAATCCAAGCAATTAAAAGTAAATAATCCCTTGATGTTATGTGGGATCGTAATAGTATTATACAACATAGGATTTTAGAAGGGAATATATTAGCGATGTAGTCAATGGAAGGAATGGTTGGCCTATAATCAAGTGTTGAGGAAAATTTTCACATTCAGGTCGCCGAGAAAGAGAATACCATGAAATTTGGCAGTAGTATTACATCCATGACTCAAGAAAGCTAATTGATATATAATATTCATAAGTGTTGAACCCCATTAAGTGTTGGAAGATGTTAGTAGCATTTAGCTCACACTTGCGTGCATCTACAAAAATATATCCAGAATGCCTAATACCACAAACAACAATTGATTTTTACCCTCACTCATTTTGATTCATTAAGAATAAAGGACGATGCCATTATAGTAATGTGGTAAATATGTGGGATATTTTTTTGGGGGTATTTTATGAGTCGGATTCTTAATTGAGTGTTAAGGAAAATACTTACATTAAGATAGATTGGAAAAAATAATATAAAAAAATCATTAATCTTGTTTATTTGCAACTACATAAATCCCCATCCCTATTCAAATTGCATCTCCAATCCAAATCTATTAAGCATAAAAACACTAAATAAACATATATATATAAATACTTAATATATCAATTATTAAAAGTAAACAATAAAATAAAATAAATAGTCAATATTTTACACATAATCAAACTCAAACAACCCTACAACAAATATCTTGATTGATATAATCTTTTTAAATATTAGTTTTCATCCATGAGAAGTTGAATACACACCAAGCTATTAAAAAAAAATCCCTCATACTATGTCGTCAGCTCACACAACTCATCTCATCACATGAACAAATAGGTGACACATATATTTGACTAAGGGAATCAAAAACTCAAGACGAGGTTGGTACTCGCTTGATAAGGTGTCTATGGATCCAATCCCTCTACCATTATGTGTGTGTGTGTGTGTGTGTGTGTGTACTATAGATATACATATATATGTATGTATGTATATTTTCCTAAGAGAATCGAAAACTGGGGACGTGGTTGCGACTCGTGTGACATGGGGTCTAGGGATCCAATCTCGCTACCACTATACCCCTAGGTGCATCCACAAAGGTTGAACCATGACTCACAGGTTAATTTAGATAGATTTAAACAAGAAACCTTCCATTTACAATCATTTCAACTTTGTAACATCTCCAAGAAATTTCCTCAATGTAGATTCTTAAATGGGGTATCGCCCTTACTATAAACCACAATCCAACCATGTTAATTCCCTAAGAGGGTCTAATTCACATAAATGTAGAAAGAAACTAATGCATTCATCTCAAGTTCCTATTATTTGATCTAAATTCTTTGTTCATCATTTTTTTTCACAACATAAAACATTACTAATAGTTTTTCTTATTTTAAGGTCATGGGAGTAAGATCTTCCAATTAATCCTTACTCACCTATGGATCAAGTTATTGAAATTTAATTTTAAACAAAAACATAAAGAACTATTTAACTATCGAACAGCCTTAACCATGACACATATATCTTTAACTGTATTCTTGCAATAGACCATCGCACAAATAAAGTTAGGTTATCATTGAGCATCATTAAATACCATCATAAAACATAAAACAAAATAGATACAATCATATACGTGGTTCACCCCACCCTTGAGGCTACGTCCACCAAAGCTTGTTTATATTACTTTCCAAGAGAAGAATTACAATTTTGCAGCACACCAACTGCCAATATTTTTCATCAATATTTTCACGAGGAAGTACTCAACCATTAAATGGAATAACTTATTTACAAATAAACTAGCAATGTAACATGTAGATTTCAGTAAATCACTACTTAGTGGCACATCCACAGCCAATCTCATTCGCAAAGATTACCCACCAAATTAAAATGGAACAACCTGTTCACTTAAACATAATCCACAACTGCAAAACTTACCAAACTTCGATTTAAATGGAAGCATTTACATAAGCATACCCGGATTCTAATCATTATACCCAATAATTAATTTCAACCTTATCCTTATGAAGGTACAAAAATGTATACCCTCTCCCCGCATGCACCACAATGAAACTACCCAACATAACCCATATAACTTGTATGTATGAAGCTCCTTTTATCCATTCCCTAAATTTTATAGGTGCATTCCAATACTATGCATTTTCATAACTTCTCCTTTCACTCTTTACATGGTTATGCACCCAACAACCTGAACATAAAATAATAAGCCAATCCTTTGATTCTTTACATAATTAATTCGATATATCTCAGATATAACCCAAGGATAATTAATAAATAAATCCTTTCATTCTTTACCTATCTAATATATAAGCCAAGGCTAGATAATCGATCTTTACTTTTCTTTCATTTCTTTAATTAAATAATATCCACTAAAATAGAAGCATTAACGTCCTCAATCCCATAATTAATAGATCAACATAAGAACTCCAATGATGATAAAAAACCAGCGCATTCACAAGATATGGAAAAGGATTCAAGGGTTATTCAACAACAACATAATTTCCTAAGTCTATTAATGACCTAAATCGCAGGTCTCTAACATCACACTTATCAAAAAAAAAAACACTTTGGTGATGATTAAAACCAATGCATTCATGACATCTAAAAAAAGGTTCAGAAGTTCTTCAACAACAGCAAGATTCCTACGTCTATTATTGACCACAATTGCAGGTATGTGTACACAGAGCGAGCATAAACAAACATATCCCTTCAATACAGAGGCATCAAATACATATTCCACACCTTAGCAAACACACAGATACAAATATATGTTCTATAAATTTCAACTCAGGAAATAAATACCAGTTTCAGACCTTACTAGCACAGAGGCAGAAATGTGTGTTCTGGTTATTTTAATCCCAGAAAAAAATACATCCCCTTCCAATATCAAATCAAACCTTGGTAATGTTTCACCTTCAGAGGTATTAGAAGCGTAGACGTTCAGATCGAGGGTTAAGAATCAGGCGCTTAGTTTTTAAGAAATGTAGGAAGAGATGATCAACCAAAGTGGATACGATTTCCAGATCCCAATAGCATACATATAACCCATACGACATAGATTCCATATTGTTATCCATCCACCACATACTCCATATCGAACAAACCCCAGAGGAGAAGCGCATTCAGTTTTATGGGTCATGCTAGATAGTTTGTGGATCATATTAGATCTAAGGGAAATCGAAAGGCAGTAGAATAACAAAACCCAAAGAGACACACCTACAGTTGACGGATCAAATTGGGTCTATGATTTATCAAAACAAAAGGAATTTAAGACAAAACGCAAGGAAACAACACATACATTTTATGGCTCACACTAGAGTTGGTATTTATCAGCAATAAAATGCCATTAACCATACCAAGAACCATATTAATGTAGGCAAAGAGAAAACATTAACGTAGATAGACAAACCAAGGCACATCCTAAAGCATGTGGTGAGAAACTATTAAAAAGGAGGTGAACGTACAAGCACCTTCTTGATGCAGGCGAAGAGAAAAAAATCCAATGCACATGAACATACCCAGTTAGATCTTAAAAGTTTCGATCCGATACAAAAGATGGGATTCTAATAGGAAATGGAGAAAAGAAATCCAGTCTAAGATAAAACTTTCCTCATGCGCATATCCTTCTTCCTCCTCCTCTAGTGAACCTTTAACAGAAATAAATAACCCCAGAGAAGAAGAAAGATCCCCAACACTAGGTGCAGAGCATCCCCTCAATCACTCCACCAATTATGTCACCATTTATGGGAGCCAGTTCACCCCTTTCGTGGTGAAGTTAAATGCACAGAGTTAGTTGTACTAATTGCACAAAATATCTCCTGATCCCTCTCTTTACTTTTCACTTAAATCTCTCTCGCATGTTCATAAGTGTCAATTTCATAAAATATTCATTTATGACTTATATATGTGTATATATATATAATGATGGCCTTCACTAATTTTAATACATTCGTACATAACTTCAATGTATACATGGAATGCTATTAGCCTCGGAATGATATTTTCCTTTATTCTTAGGGAAATTATCCCTTTAAATATCTAAGTTGTACACACACACACACACACACACACACACACACACACACACACACATATATATATATATATATATATAATGCATTCTGAAATAAAACATTTTAATAGAAAATACTTGTTTTGGTAAAGGTAAATTATTATTACATATTACTTAAAAGGAAATCATTTATTTTAATGATGACAACTTGATTCTTAGTATAACTTCTATCCTTTTCTCTCCATTATTTTGTAATAATGGTCATCTCAATTTTTTTATACTTTAGAATAACTATTGTGTGTCATTAATTATGTTAATAGTTTGTCAGATGCCCATAAGAAAATAATGACTTGATTGTCGTCTTGTGTAGAAGATGCATTTTCTTGCAACGCATAGGTTAGCAGTGATCCCACCCTAAAGCTCAACTGGTTATTTTATTTTATTTTATTTTGTTCTTATATCGATAATTAGGTGGGAATTCAGAGTTTACTCTCTTTCAAAATAAATGACATGATGATGAAACTTGGTCACCATTACTCGATTCTCGAGGATTTGCTAGCTACTGACCTCTCCCCCTAGGGGATTTGTCCCCAATCGTTATTAGTCACATCAAGTTACTAGTCCCCCTAACTCTATCAATCACCTCCATAATTATTCATAAGTTTAGGATGCATACTTACAGTGCCATTTGAATTACAGTCCATGCTTTTGTGTCACATAAAAAAAGGGATGTTACATCCTTTCCCCCTTCGAATTAACACCGTCCTCAATGTTTACATGATCGTCAAGCCTTTTCCTTACTTATTCTTGTAGTCCTCATTTCTATGTTTCACATTTGTTCTTAACATAATCAGACATTTTTTGTTCATGTGTTCCCTTAATCCTTTTTAGATTAACAAGATTTCATCAAGTGTTTTGGTTCACCAACCTGTAGTATAACCATACAGGTGCATGTCTACTAACATAGACCTTGTCAACCATGTATAATTCAAAATCCAACACCATTTAATTTCATATTTTGCAATGGTAACAATACGCATAACGTTCTATTTACCAAAATATAAACATATTACCTCATTGGAATGAATTCGCTTGCAATGCAAATACATTTTCCAAGTATTATTTCTTAGTTTCTCTTCATGTCCTCCATCCAAGCAAGCACTCCTAGAGCTAACAGTACACCGAGTACTAATCCAATCTACCCAACACCAAGACGATACCCTTGTTCAGGCGTATCTCCTACCTGTGCTATTCAGGGTGCTTCGTCGAGCTGAGGCACTTCCCTTCTCGCACACCATAACACCTAGAGGTTATTCTCTTCACGGAGCCCCTACTCTCGTGACAGTCCTCTTACGTGGTTTCAGTGTGTGCGGACGGATTCCTAACCAGAATGTCTTATATTCGGGCATCCCAAAAATGCATATTGGTTCCTAGATGGCCCAAGAGGCGATATGTACCTCTTGTACATTTTCTTCATCCCCACATTCCTCGTGGGTAACCGCTTTATGTGCATGAGATTTATCTCATGTTTTTTTAACTTATTACAGTCATGGAGCCCTGGTTTTCTTCATGGCCCTAGTTCACATTCCTGCAACAACTCTATAGCTGGTTAGTTTACCATGTCATATCATTGATTCCAATAACAATACTTTTCAAATTAAACTACTTATCATTACTTTCTATTTCAACTCCTTAAGTCACGTCTTACAACATTTTTGTTCGGGAAGAAAAAAAAATAAGAGCCATCATACTTGTGCAATAGTAACATCATCGATTTATGCACAACACATTTTACTATCCACCTTAGCTATACTACAGTCCCAGTTCATAAGCAGTCTAGTTCTTTTCCTTTTCTTTCATTGAAATGAATAACTTTAAAGAATGTTGTCTTACTTGTGGGGAAGTATAAAAGTGTAATAGTCTATATGTACACAATCCAATGCTTAGGATTTACTTGCGCACCAATTATTACAATATTTGTAATATTGCAACTAACCTGAATCTCTTCGCCACATTTTTTTAACATTTAGGTCCCACCTTCACTTAGCATCCATTTAGTAAGCTAATGAAATATACCCATACTACAATCACAAATGTATAAGCAAATCACATTCTCTTTATAATAATTATTAGTTATACGCAATATAGGATCTTCATTTAGAAATCAATTAACATTCACTTCTCTAATCAATCACTGCTATGTAAAACCACATATTGCTATGTATTCTTGAGCTATATCTCTAAAAAAAAATGGCAACCAGCACACTATTGTATTTTCTTAAATTTAAATGTCAGAAAGAGAACTCCAACCTACATACCATTTTGTCATATTTACTGAAAATCTCATTCCACAGAATATTGTGTTCTACCAAAATAGATCTTGTAAGTGCTTCACCATTGGCGTTATTCATATATAAATCTCCAAATAAAAGTTCAACTGCATGTTATATTGTGTTTATTGACTTAAACCTTGATAACATCCTTCTCTGATAAATTACCACAGAAATTTCTCCCGTCCATGTGATAAATTCTTATAGCATGGAAATTAAAACAAATTAATGAAGGAGAGGTCAAGAATATTGAAACCCAACTCACCAAAATGGATTTCGTAGGAAAAATGATACTAAAAGAAAATCGAATGCAAGCAAAGTTTATAGATATGAGCATTGCGGATGCCCCTTTAGGCAGAAACCATGCTTCCATTAGATCAATTGGTCACCTATTCCAACTATGGGAAGACAAGGATCTTGATATTTTCCAAATTTACTGCAAGAATATCAAAAAATGAGGATGGTACAACTGGTGCCAATGACCAAATATTCTTGTGATTTCATTGTTTAAATATAAAATTCATTGTGTATGCAATGGTAGTGCATGCTTTATCGTGACACATAGTTGTGCTTTCCAACACAAAGTGGGGACTTCAGCTAAACGCTAATAAAGTTCTATAAACAAAGGTTATCTTGCATCCATCACGAGATTGGGTCACGTGCAATTATTATAGGGGTCTAGTAAAAGGATTCTGTCTCAAGAAAGACAAGTTCAACTTTGAAAGAGCTACTACAGATATTTTCATTTCACAGCAAGTTTCTCTGACAGAAGTCCATGGTTCAATACCCAAGCCACAATAAATTCCCACTTTTCATCAAATTGGTCTCCATTGAACATGGATCTAGACTCTAGACAACAACCATCTAGTTTTTTTTTTCAGTGGTGAAATGAAATTCGAAGTAAAATAGATTCAGATTTAATTTTTTGCATTAAGGATCTAACAAGATCCAATTTTAGACATGCATTAATAAATTTCACCCAAGACAAGGCTTGGTGGATAGAATAACACAAGTTAAACCATTAATCTGCATATAGTATGGATATTAAAAAATTTCAAATTTATGAAATATAAAATATTGAGTTATTGTTCTTTTTATTTGTGAAGATTTTTCCAAATCCAAGTCAAACTCTTACACTTCCATCCTCGCCAAGCAATTCTCCAAACCAATACTACATCTTTGGTCCAAATATAAAACAACCCCTCACATCTACACATCTCTTACATCATCAAAGTGCCACTCATGTATGTGATTTCAATACTAGGAAAAAATGTCACTATTTCCATGTTATGTTAAATTATGGGCCATCGCTTTGTAATTTTCCCAAAGCTATTCCAACCTTTCTTTCCTAACTATACATCCTCTTGTTGGTACAACTTAAGGATCCTATGTTGTAGCTATGTCTAAACTTGTTGATTCCTATTATCTCAAGGAAAACTTGGTCGTTAGTTTAAAAAATCTTTAGGATCATTTTGAGCCCAATAGCCCCAGTGCTGCAGCCTCGATGCTCTCATACCATATGTAACATCTCCAAGAAATTTTCTCAATGTAGATTCTGAAATGGGGTATCTCCATTACTATAAACCACAATCCAACCATGTTAATTCCCTAAGAGGGTGAAATTCATGTAAATGTAGAAAGAAACTAATGCATTCATCTCAAGTTCCCATTATTTGATCTAAATTATTTGTTCGTACTTCATTTTTTTTCATAACATAAAACATTAGTAATACCTTTCCTTATTTTAAGGTCATGGGATTAATATCTTCCAATTAATCCTTACTCACCTACGGATCAAGATATTGAAATCAAATGTTAAACACTAAGGTAAAGAATCATTTAACTATCAAATAGCCTTTCCCATGACGTATATATCTTTAAATGTATGCTTGCAATAGACCATCAAACAAATAAAGTTAGGTTATCATTGAGGATCATTAAATCCCATCATAAAACATAAAACAAAATAGAGACAATCATATACATGGTTCAGCCCACCCTTGTGGCTATGTCCACCAAAGCTTGTTTATATTACTTTTCAAGAGAATAATTACAATTTTGCAGCACACCCACTACCAATCTTTTTCATCAAACTTTTCACGAGGAAGTACTTGCCCATTAAATGGAATAACTTATTTACAAATAAACTTGCAATGTAACATCTAGATTTCAGTAAATCACTACTTAGTAGCACATCCAAAACCAATCTCATTCGCAAAGATTACCCACCAAATTAAAATGGAACAACCTGTTCACTTAAACATAATCCACAAATACAAAACTTACCAAACTTCGATTTAAATGGAAGAATTTACATAAGCATACAAGGATTATAATAATTATACCCAATAATTCATTTCAACCTTATCCTTATGAATGTACAAAAATGTATACCGTCTCCCCACATGCACCACATTGTAACTACCCAACATAACCTATATAACTTATATGTATGAAGCTCTTTTTATCCATTCCCTAAATTTTATAGGTGAATTCCAATACTATGCATTTCCATAGCTTCTCCTTTCACTCTTTACATGGTTATGCACCCAACGACCCGAACATAAAATAATATGCCAATCCTTTGATTTTTTACATAATTAATTAGATATATCTCAGATATAACCCAAGGATAATCAATAAATTAATCCTTTCATTCTTTACCTATCTCATCTATAACCCAAGGCTAGATAATCGATATTTACTTTTCTTTCATTTCTTTAATTAAATAATATCCACCAAAATAGAATCATTAACGTCCTCAATCCCATAATTAATAGATCAACATCAGCACTCCAATGATGATAAAAAATTAGTGCATTCACAAGATCTGGAAAAGGATTCAAGGGTTCTTCAACAACAACACAACTTTGTAGGTCTATTAATGACCTAAATTGCAGGTCTCTAACATCACACTTATCAGAAGAAGAAAAAACACGTTGATGATGATAAAAAACATCGCATTCACCAGATATGAAAAAAGGTTAAGAAGTTCTTCAACAACAACATGATTCCTAGGTCTATTATTGACCTCAATCGTAGGTATGTGTACACAGAGAAAACATAAACAAACAGATCCCTTCAATACACAGGCATCAAATACATATTCCACACCTTAGCAAACACATAGGAACAAATATATGTTCTAGAACTTTCAACTCAGGAAACAAATACCAGTTTCAGACCTTACTAGCATGCAGGAAAAAATGTGTGTTCCAGTTATTTCAATCCTAGAAACAAATGCATCCCCTTCCAATTCCAAATCAAACCTTGGTAATGTTTCACCTTTAGATGTATTTAGAGCACATACGTTTAGATTGAGGGTTAAGCAAGCAGATAAGATTGGCCGAAGTGGATAATATTTCGAGATCCCAAGAGCATACATATAACCCCTATGACATAGATTCCATATTTTTATCCATCAACCACATACTCCATATCGAACAAACCCCAAAGGAGTAGCGCATTTAGTTTTATGGGTCATGCTAGATAGTTTGTGGATCTTATTAAATCTGAGGGAAATCAAAAGGTAGTATAATAACAAAACCCAAAGATACATGCCTACAGTTGATGGTTCAAATTGGCTCTAAGATTTATCAAAATAAAAGGAATTTAAGACAAAACCCAAGGAAACAATGCATACGTTTTATGGCTCACATTGGAGCTGGTATTTATTAGCAATAAAAGGCCATTAACCATACCAAGAACCATATTAACGTAGCCAAAGAGAACACATTAATTCATATGGAAAAACCAAGGAACATCCTAAATCATGTAGTCAGAAACTATTAAAAAGGAGGTGAACGTACAGGCACCTTCTTGACGCAGGAGAAGAAAAAATCATCCAACACACATGAACATACCTAGTTAGATCTCCAAAGTTCCAATCCGATACAGAATATGGGAGTCTAATAGGAAATGGAGGAAAGAGATCTAGTCCGAGATATAAATTTCCCCATGCACATACCCTTGTTTCTCCTCCTCTAGTGAACCTTTACAACCAATAAATAACCCTAGAGAAGGAGAAAATCCCCAACATGAGGTGCAGAGCATCCCCTCAATCACTCCACCAATTCTTCCATGAAGTGGATATGATTTACAGATCCCAATAGCATACATATAACCCCTACTACATAGATTCCATATTGCTATCCATCAACCACATACTCCATATCGAACAAACCCTAGAGGAGCAACACATTTAGTTTTATGGGTCATGCTAGATAGTTTGTGGATCATATTGGATCTAAGGGAAATCAAAAGGCAGTAGAATAACAAACCCAAAGAGACACGCCTACAGTTGATGGTTCAAATTGGGTCTATGATTTATCAAAACAAAAAGAATTTAAGACAAAACCCAAGGAAACAACACATACGTTTTATGGCTCACACTGGTATTTATCAGCAATAAAAGGCCATTAACCATACCAAGAACCATATTAACGCAAGCAAAGAGAAAACGTCAACACAGATGGAAATACCAAGCCACATCCTAAAGCATGTGGTGAGAAACTATTAAAAAGGAGGTGAACGTACAAGCACCTTCTTGACGCAGGCGAAGAGAAAAACATCCAATGCACACAAACATACCTAGTCAGATCTTCAATGTTTCGATCTGATACAAAATATGGGAGTCTAATAGGAAATGCAGGAAAGAGATCAAGTGTGAGATCCAACTTTCCCCATGCGCATACCCTTCTTCCTCCTTCTCTAGTGAACCTTTACCACAAATAAATAACCCCAAAGAAGGATAAATCTCCCCAACATGAGGTGTAGAGCATCCCCTCAATCACTGCACCAATTCTTCCACCACTTATGAGAGCCAGTTCGCCCCTTTCATGGAGAAGTTAAATGCAGAGAGTCAGCTATACTAATTCCACAAAATCTCTCCTGATCCCCCTCTTTACTTTTCACTTAAATCTCTCTAACATGTTCATAAGTGTCAATTTCATAAAATATTCATTTATGACTTATATATATGTATATATATATATAATGATAGCCTTCACTAATTTGAATACATTCATGCATAACTTCAACGTATACATGGAATGTTGTTAGCCTAGGAATGATCTTTTCCTTTATTCTTAGGGAAATTATCCCTTTAAATACCTAAGTTAAAGTT
>LPNX010549170.1:178208-217992 GCA_001517045.1 Pseudotsuga menziesii
ATTTTAGTGATTACAACTTGATTTTTAGTATAACTTCTTTCATTCTCTCTCCATTATTTTGTAATAATGGTCATCCCAATTTTTTTATACTTTAGAATAACTATTGTGTGTCATTAATTATGTTAATAGTTTTTCAGATTCCCATAAGAAAATAATGAATTGATTGTCATCTTGTGTAAAATATGCATTTTATTGCAATGCATAGGTTAGCAGTGATCCCACCCTAAAGCTCGACTCGTTATTTTATTTTATTTTATTTTTTTCTTATATCAATAATTGGGTGGGAATTCAGAGTTTACTCTCTTTAAAAATAAAAGACATGATGATGAAATTTGGTCACCATTACTTGATTCTCAAGGCTTTGCGAGCTACTTAACTCTCCCCCTAGGGTATTTGTCCCTAATCATTCTTAGTCACATCAAGTTCCCATTCCCTCTAACGCTATCAATCACCTCCATAATTCTTCATAAGGTTAGGATGGGTAATTATAGTTCCATTTTAATTACAGTACATGCTTTTGTGTCACGTAAAAAATGGGATGTTACAAACTTTATCACTTACACTACCCTCAAGAGGCTCAAAAAACACATATCTAAAACACATTAAAAAAACCTTCACAAGCGAAAAAAAAACATAACAAATTTACTTTGATTGTATTTTTAACAATATGATTTTGTTAATTACATCATTAGGTGTTTTTCTCTATGAATTTTTGTTTGAAACCATTGTTCACTTTGTCGTGCTTCTACAAAATTAAATGATGCCACGTGTTTACATGTTTATCTAGTGACACAAGAAGTAAGGCCGCGTTCATTGTAAAGTACCAACTGCTCGATTTTGTCCTTTGTTTCAGTTTCCATGTCGAGTATATCATCCACAATATTATGCCCAATATTTTCAACAACTAAATATGCAGCATTTTGACCACTACAACCATCAAAAACACCAAATAAGGCCTATTTGGAATGACCAAGAACATTGACGATGGCCTTGTGGGTATCCTCCATGAATTATTATGGACCTCATTTGCAAAAAAGGGAATAATGAAAACCCTCCTCATTTACTTGTGCCATCTTCTCCATGGTCGTGCACTGTGCATTTAGGTCTGACAACTGGAATGGGATATCGAGCCTCTCTGGGCATTTCCTTTTTAGTGGGAAGAAGGACGCTCAAGGAAAATAAAACTGTTCTCCTCTCAGACATGGACACAGGGGGATACCGAGCTCTTCTCATATCTGATGGTCAAAACATGCCTCATCCTATACCTCACAAGACTTGACTGGATGCCACTGCTCCTGATCGTCTAGAAACCATGATTCCAAGGAGAAGTTGCCTAGATTTCAATATCAGAATCGTGTATAGAGGGGGTAGTGCAGGAGCTGACAATTGAGGGATGATTCCCTATTATAATGCAATATATTTTAACAATTTGTGTATTATGTTGCTAATGGTGAATTTTGTTTATGATTTTTAAAACCTCCAGTTATTGGTGCGCTACAGTTATTGTTCTTGGATCTGCAAAGGTGATAAATGAAGGATTTGTCTAGGAAGGAAAAGTTTTTGACTCGTTAGAGATGTATAATCAATTGTTTCCAACCCATTATGGTAACTACACTCTCTTCTTAGAATGTTATCATGTTCCAAAACATGGTAGAAATATTTATGTTATCTTGTTCTATGAAAATAATTAAAAAATTCCTATAACCAATTCTATAATATGTTCTTTTCCTTTTTCTTTAAGATAACATTTGTTATAATACACTATTTAGATGTATATATATCGTTTTGCAATAAAAAACTTATTTTTTCTATATACACTTAGTTTCTTGATTTTAAGCAATTAATATTTTTATTTCACCCTTGATCTAAAACTAAAAAGGAATTTTAGAAAATGAATAAAATATGAGCATATTTATTTTGAAGCAATAATCTAATTTCTGATTTATGACATTGCAATTATCTCCCTCTCATCTGTCTGTTGTATCAAGTACCAATCAAGGGAGAATTTAAACATTGTTTTTATATTTTAGAATCAACATAACATTTCCATGTGGAAAACTTTTGTAGATATTGTTATACTTAGAAAAGAAACAAATTATTGAAAATAATATCATACAAATAGATAGAAACTCTCGGAAGTTGTCATCTTTCCAAATTAAACCATTTATTACAAGTAACTACCTATTGGTATGGAGGATTTAGGGGATAAAAGTTTACATCATTTTTACACATGCCAACTTAGTACAATGGAAGTTTCCATAATTCATGATGCCAATAAGAAATTAAATTTGATTTAAATACCTATCCATAAGGTTACTTGTATATCATATACATCATTTATTATTTATCTTTGAATGAAGTATATTCCATGAGGACACTTGAACAACCCACTATTATTTTTTAAAATCTTATACATCATTTATTTTTGTATATCTCATTGACTTATATTCCATGAGTACATTTCAACAACCCGCAATTATTTTTGATAACTACGTCTCATAGTTGGAGTGTAGAAAGTGAAAAAAACTATATTCTCACTTTTATAAAAAGAGCTCAAAAACCAACATAGTCTGTAGGAAAGAAAATCAATGTCTATACCTTATAATTTTCTGCTTACAAAGTCTACATTTATTTTGAAAACCAATTAATGCAGCTTTTTAATAATACAATTTAGATGAGACACAAGTCCATGTTAAAAAAATTTCATGTTTAATCAAATTTAAAACACAAACTATTAAAGTAGTAAATGTCACTACAATCGGATTTAGGTGAATTAAAAACATTTTATACCCATTGCACGGTAAAGAATTCAACTAAATTTTCAAGGAAATGATAGACTTGTTGACCAAATTTATCAACTTGATCATTTCTATGATATCATTAAACCACTTATAACTTTTCAAGTGATTCATCTAAGATAATTGCATTTTCTTCCACATAATCAATATATTTTTACACACTAATTGTAATGATTGTCCTCGAATCTTATTTTTCAACACTTTTTTGGAATGATTTTGTACTCAAATATTTCATTCGATTGTACTTTAAGAAATAAAGTGCATATAAGTTGGAATAATTATTTTGAAAAAACAACTAATAATTTTGAATCACATTAGTACGATAAACCTCCTTTCAAGAATAATTACTAGGAGAAAAAGAAAGTAGGATACAAAGTCATGACTTGTAATTTTGTACTGTAACCTCATGTGGATCATTTTCAAAAGTTCCTAGAGCTTTATAGTGATCAACTAAGCAACTTCTTAGAGGAATGCATGCATTGTCATAAAGAGAAAAAGATAAATGTGTGATACATAGCCATTACGACTATCATAACAATCACTAACATGTCTGAAGGAAATCAGGCCCCTAGCTGACTGAATTGTTGATTCACATAATCAATTTTCACATTTAGCATGGTGCACTACCAATGCATCAACAAATGGTGACAAAAAAAAAAAAATGTGTTCCAGTTAGCATAAAAAAATGGACTTATTCCTTACATAAAAAATTCATTTCGTTCTTTAATTCAATTGTAAGAGTCTAAGCATGAGGTCTCTATCCATTTCAAGTGTTCAAATTTAATATCCTATTATTCCTATGATAAACAATTGTAGAGGTATCAGAAATCAAAATTAAATTGGTTGATATTTTTTTGTCGGCGAGTTCATTGTTGCAATGGACCAAATCATTTTAAGTGTTTTATATGATCATGAAGTTGGCTTGTTTTTCCTACACAAGTTAAGTGATTTTACCCTTTCAAAGATTTTATTGAATACACAAAATTGTAAGTAACATTCAAAGTTATGAACTAGCACATTTGTTCAAATAGAACATAATAGAAAGCTAAAAAAAATTTGGTTAAGCCAAATATTTAATGGAAATATGATAACTTGCTTGTAAACTTGTTTCACTTTCAAAATTATAGACAGTTCATGTTATTGGGACCCGAATCAATTTTGATTTCAAAACACAGATTCTTTTCTTAGTGAAACCATGCCATAGCATGTTTGTTCGTGGGATATGAAACAATACCGCTAATTTCAATAAATATTGAAAAAAACCTCCGAAAATCGCTTTTTTAACCCCCTCCCAATATGCCTTCCCAAATTAAAAAAAACCCCTATTTTCACTATATATTGTATGTATCCATTTTTTCATTTACATTTTTTATACTCCTTTATATATCTACCTAGTATATTGACATGATACCCCTCTTATCACCCCACATGCATTCTACAATGCACCTTGCTTCTTTTGATGTATATTGTGGATGCACATTACTTCACCCAAAATGCAATTACTCAACCACATATCATTATGATTTGCGGCATCTAAAGTTATAATGAAGAGATGGCACATCACACCTTGTATGCTACAAAGCTTCTTAAAATTCTCAAGAAAGCATTTTCTTAGCTTCCTTTCATCCTTTGGAACTTCTTTAGAATTTGAACTTGGGTGAAAATTGGGATTCTTCTCTAAAAGTGTTAAGCATGGAGATATGTTCTCCTTTCCATCAAATCTTCTAGAAGAATATCCATCTCCTTTTCAATCCTTAGACACATATATTTTCTTTTGGTTCAATTTCCTACCAATGTTATCTTTATTCCCTTCAACCTTGTCTTCTTTGAGACAACCTACCTTGCTATGAGTGCTTCTTAACTGAGGCCTAGATGACCCACATTTATTCTGAATCTGAGGGCTTGTCCTAGTGGCAATGCTCTTTGCCGTCATTTTTTCATTCTTTTTCTTAAATATTGGTTTGGCTTTCGAACTATATTGAAGAAATTTAGTAGAGATAACCCTTCCTTTTTTTTCTCTTCTCAGAACTCCCTTCTTGAGGACCATTCCTTGTCTCTATCTTATTTACAATCCTCATTGGTGTGTTTTTGTCACTAGATTTGTGTTGAATACTAATTACTTGGGATGGTGTCTGACAAGTGTTTTATAATTTCAATTCTACTAGTTTTTGTGTAAGACGAGAGATTTTCTTCTCTAGATCTCCAATTCCAAAATCAATGCACTCATTTTTCACAAGGGTTTCATATTTACCTCCAATTTTAGAATAAGATCTGGTTCTCACTTCTTCAGGAACCTAGATATCTTCCCTCGTTCTTTTCTAACTGAGTTTCTCCAGATATCTAGACCTATTTTTTTCATGACACCTCTCTTAAATCACAACATACAGAATATTGATCTTCTTTACACACTTCTAAACAATCTCCTTGCCTCTTCTTATCCATATCCATATCTTCACACTGTTATTTATCATCAAAATCCTTCATTTTTTTTCTTCTAAAACCCATGATTGTTTTCATCTCTTTCGCATCCATAGAGTTAGCTCTAATGAAAATAAAACTAGCAATACATCCACCACCTTTTAATTTCACATTAAACAATATAATCTCCTCAATCTCAGGAGTACCATATTTAGCACAAGGATACAAGTTTGCTGCCCATCAGTTCACTGTCTATCCATTGTCCAGTTTCAAAGTTGTATTCCAGTAAAGTACTCATCATCTCAAGAAATAACCTTCTTATTTTATTCTATTTGTTGGTGAATCGTCCCTACCAAGTTTTGAAGAATTTCTAAACCCAAAGAAAGATATCTTCAACTTAGTAGCAGAGTCTTAACTCTTGAGAAATAGCTTCAAAAAAACTCCAGATTCTATAAGAGGAAATGACTGCAATTGGCACTGGTATTTGATGTACAAGGTTTAGGTTTATGGTTTTCGTCAGTGTTTGGTTTTATGAATTTTTAAAAATATTTTTGGAGAAACGCAGGCAGTATAGGATGGTATTTCTTCAAGAAATGGATAGGCTTCAAGAAAGGGTATCCTTGACACAATCCCCTTCCACTTTGAAAAAAATATGTCATAGTCCCATTTACTAGAAATACCACTAAAATCTACTTCCCATTGAAGCTTCCACGATACTTACAAAGTTACAACCTGGATGTACTGCCAAACCCCTTTGAATTGAAAAGGTCCAAAGAAACCATTATCACCTAGAAAGGAAACTTCCCAATGAATCTCACTGAAAGATATGCAATTTCCAATTACTCCAAATGAAGTCCCCGCCGGCACATGCAAATTTGAAGCTCCAAAATAAATGTTAGGAATCAAGTTGGACATAATGCAAGCATGCATCCTATATAAACCTCATTCATGGTTGCCTCTTATTAGAATAAATTTTGATATAATAGAACCTAGGCTACTCACACATCTTAAAAAGGGTCTAAACGACAACACTGTACAAAATCAATGCACCCATTATGCTTCTGCATCTAAAATAATGCACTGCATATTCAATTTCCCCAAAGGAATAGGGAGAAATCGTATTCATTTTGTCCCCAAATGGGCCATAGGGTGTAGATTGAGCTTATATAAATTATTTGGAGGAATTAACTATTGAATCTACTTAATTGCAATGAAATCCAAATAGAGCAAATTGAATTCCGATAAAAGATTATGCCAATTATACCATGCTCAAGAATTTTCATCCCAAAGGTCTTTCCACATAAGAATATTCTTTTACTAAATCTATTTGGGAAATCTAGGCACATGCTAAACTAGAAGGCTTCATGGCATTGTATAGATTGACTAGCATGTATATCAAATCCCTTTCTATTGTCGTTCCAATGCCTAGAAAGAGTCGTGGCTACCTTTTTTATACTTCCCATACTTTTTGTAAAATGGGTAATCGAAAATATTCAGTGTCACAAAGTATTGTTTTGAGTTCAAGTTGTACTCTTACTGTCTAGAAAGCCTGCTCAGTTTTCTCTCATTCCAACTCTAGCTGCTACCAAGTTTTTTCAATAATTAGTTCCTGTGGTTATACCTACCTCTTTCTTGCTAATTACAGATGAAGCTATTTTCTACATCCTTTATTTTACAATGGTTGGAATAATCCCCTGTAGAATGTTCAGGTCACTTCCAATTAGATAGGCGTGTAGTGAGGACTGTTCCCTCACCTTTTAAAGTAGTGGATATAATGTATCATGCACTAAAACATTATAGTTATTGAACATACAAATTAGAAGTAGAGATGATATATCTTGTGTAATACTAATGCATATAAATTTTGAACTTGTGCAGGTAATGTTATGAACAATGGCTGAACATATAAGAACCCTCTAGTTTGTAGTGGTTTTGGGAGCTTCGAGTCTGAAAAAGCCATTCAAACCTGTTTTTGAGCAGTTTTCCCTTGGATTGGTAAAAAACTGACAAGTTCAAGACAAAATCAGTGAAATTGATGGGTTTGACTAGGTAATGTACTAACAAAAATGAACTGGTACAAGACAACTAGAAAAAATCATCCATTTTGACTGCTTATGTACTAATATAGCCCCACTCCCAAATATGAATTTTTGTTTCTTTTAAATCCAATGAAAACCATAATTTTCATCTGTTTATTGATTTCCTTCTACTTATCTTGGATGAACTTGCAATAGCTTCCACCACCACAAAATAAGGACTTTGGTGTTGGATATTTAGGGGCAACGAGTCAATGTTGAGCATACCCATGCAGAGAATGAATGGGATTTAGATTCAGAAGATTAAGTAGTTTGATTTGATTGTAAACTATGCTATGATTATTTTTCAACTCTTAATTCCATTTAGCACCTCAATTCTCATCTGTTTTGGTTCAAATATGTATTGTAATAGGTGCCATTTCACTATATTCACACTTGCATGCTATATAAAATGAGAACACACTACATCTGTGCTGTCTATTTACTTGATTTTACATCGATGTACATGAATATATGTATTTTTAATCAAATATGAGTAGTTTATGTATTTTTTGGTTGATTGTTGGTTTTAGTTTAGGTTCTGATAACTACCTATGGAAAAGGTCATTTCCAAATGGTTTTCTATAACTCGTGATATTGAATTTCCATGGATTGTAAAACTCAGTGCATTGCACCTATGATGGATGTTGACTTTTACTTGTATATGTTATAATTTAAACTTTATTAGATAGAAAATAGGGAAATCAGTGTGCATTCTTAGTTTCAAATGTTAATAAATACTATATTTAACTCAAAATAATGAAGGTTATACCAAATATAGAAAATATCTAAATAATCCTGTTAAATGTGAGCTTGAAATGAAACTTCGCAGTCTCATGAACATGATTCTCAACTAAATATTTTTGAAAAGTACAGAAAAATGATAACCCTCTTGTGACATGCTATGATACATATCTGGTAAGTGAACCCAATATTCTTGATACAAGTAAAATCATCAACTTATTGCCGATTTTCTTGGCCTTCTTCCCTTGAACTTGAATACAGAATACTAGCTGAGCAGTTATTTTTGCACAAATATTGGAGTGATAAAATACAAAAACTCGAATTTACAAGAGGTTTCCTATGGCGTTAAAGGAAAGTTGCATTAGATATAATCAACACCAATTACAATATTAAACACAGCCCCATTCTATTAAAGCTTGAGTGATTCACAAAAATGCTGCAATGTTTTCCCCATGTGTCAATGACCTGAAGAAGAAGTAAGGCATGAGAATAACAATAGTTAGCAGGACATAAAATTTTGCAGGACAAAAACCAAATGCATTTTTACCTGTAATGAATCCAAGGAAAATGAAATCAATTTAGTAAATTTGAGCAAAGGCCATTTCTTCATCTGAATTCTAAGTACTAAAGATTACATTCAATAGAAGCAATAGCAATCCATATGTAGATTACCCTTTAGATATTTTAGGAAATTTCAAAACACACATTCTAAAATTTTTGTCAAGAAGCTTTCTTAGAATTTACAGCATTATTTCCATTGTTAGAAATGCAAGGGCCTCTATTCAATTTTTGTGTTTCTTTCTCTACAATTAATGAACCCTTTCCTCCAGTCTTAGATTCAATAGAAAAATATGAGAGTGCATCACATTAACTAGCTTACTTCGAAATTATCAATTCGAGTGCAACACAAGCAAAAAAGAACACTACAAATCAAGATGCAGTACTTATGAACAACTGAACACAATGACACACCTCACGTCAATTGTAGGTTCTCACAGATAGCCTTGGGGCTTCACAAGTACATAACATCCTTCTTAATTAGGCATGTATGCCTTTGTTATGTTCCAAATCCTTATAATATCACAATAAAAGAGAGTACACACAATGTACCCAATATGTGAACCTGGAGCACAACTCCAAAATAGATAAAGAGATGAGTTACAGAGTAATTCCTTCAAAAATAGGAGAACCTTGTCAAAATACCCAAATAAATTCATATATCCAAATCACATCTTCCTCTAAATGACTACATGACATCTATATATACCTACTCACTCATTGCACATGTGGACCCTTTATTAAGCCAACCACTATTAAATATGCATTTACCTCATTATATATACATTTAACCCCATATATTCCCCCCTTGGGGTCATATCATATACATTTAACACCATAGTTTCCCTCCTTAGGGTCATATCAGTCTTGTATAGTAGGATTCCTAGGGCAGCAATAAGAGGGAAAAGAAAATGTCACTTTCCAAAAGAACATGACTACCTTAACTAACACAACTCGCTTATGCTTCTTTAATGTATTCAACGATACGTATGGCCACATAAAAGGAATATTTTGGTAAGAAAATCAGGCGATATTGAAACTATAAATATGACCAAGGAATATTTGTAACGAATTTGACCTTAAAAATTATAGTGAGTTTTCTCTGATTCAATTAAACATAACGACAAAACTCAATGCAATAGTAGGTTTGTTAGATTTTTATCATTCAAGCTAGCATTATGATCTTAGGATATTTAATTGAGAGAATAACATGCACAGCAATAAAACACAAGAGATAAGAGACACAAAGAATGTTCCTCGGGGAAACCATAAAGGAGAAAACCCCACAACTTCCTCAGAGATAGAATTAGCACCAAAAGTAAAACCCGAAAACATAAAGATGATCTCTCAACATCAGTACCCTCTCTCTTCTCCAGCAACTTCTCTCTCTCACTCATGCGCCCCAATGAGTGAGTGTGTGTGTGATAAATAGAGAGGCTCACTCTCTATTTATATTCTTTCATTCACTTGAATCCCACTCCAACATGTCGTCCTGACTTAACAATTACTTACTAGAGATGACATCTCTAGTAGTGTCTAATAACCCTAGTGCCCCACAGCTTGTGGGGACTTTGACTCCTCCGACCAACAAGGAGGGTTATCCTTAACAAAATGGTTGGGACTATTGCCCTGACTTACAATGAGTCACCTAGGGTCAACTTCTCTAGGATAGTATAATAACCTTAGGGCCCCACAACTATGGGGACTTTAACCCTTGACCAATAGGAGGGTTACCCATAATGACTTGACAAAACTTGTTCACATTATAGAAAATTCCCGATCGAAACATTGGGGCATGACATGACTCAATTACATTACAAACACATCCCATAATAAACATTGGGGTACAATACATAAGATATATGGATTAATACATTCTAAAGTTACAAATACATCAACACTCCCTCTTAACTACGAAGGTATTCTCTCGACACAATTTATCAGCACAAGTATTCTTCTCTGTATCATTTGGATCATCACTAAGCTCTTTTCATCTTCATCTTCAATTTGTCTTCATATTCAATTCATATTCATCTAGATCTATATCATCAATTGATCTGGATCATCATTACTGGATCTAGATCATCACTGGATCTGGTTCATCATCACCGGATCTCGATGATCACTCGATTTGGATCATCATCACTTTATCTAGATCATCACTCAATCTAGATCATTATCACTGGATCTAGATCATCACTCGTTTTGGATCATCATCACTCCTGGATCATCATCACGGGTGATATCTCATGATTCTTCTCATCATAGGAAGTTATACAAGGCCAGCCCTTTTTCATGTTGGTTGTATTCCTAGCCTCCATGTAGGTCTTCTTTAGTGCTTATATCTTAACCTCAATCAGAATGGCCCATCCAGCATTTATATCATATCATGTAGGAACCAATCTGATAATCACATCAGAAAGGCACACCCAACACTCACATCATACCATGTGGGAACACATCCAACAACCCTGTCAGAAAGGCCCAAGTACACTCACATCTGACAACTAATGTCAGAAAGGCTCAGCACTTACATTTGACAATGTGAGGAGCCAATCGTCCATGTCAAAAGGCTCTACACTTACATCTGACAACCAATGTTAGAAAGTATTAGCACTCATATCTGACAACCAATGTCAGAAAGGCTCAGCACTTATATTCGACCATGCAAAGGACCAATCCTCCATGCCAAAAGGGCTCTGCAATTACATCTAATAACCAATGTTAGAAAGGCTCTGTACTCACATCTAATCATGTAGGAACCAATCCTACACTCACATCAGAATGGGCCTCAGTCCCAGACTGAGCTTTCCTCGTAACTGAACAAGTGCCTCCATTCCAAGAATGGCATTTAGCGCTTATATCTGATCATGTAGGAACCAATGCTATAGTCACATCAGAATGGATCACCACTTACATCTGACATGGAAGGAACCAATCCTCTCACCATGATGGCTCAGCCCTTACATCTGACCATGGAAGGAACCAATCCTCTCACCATGTTAGAATGGCTCATGGACTCATCACTTCCCTTTGGAGGGAACCTCGATCTGGCGAACACCAAGCTTCTCCCTGAAGTATTCAAACTTCACCCTATTCAATGGCTTTGTCAACACATCAGCTATCTATTCATCCTTCACAACATACTAGAGCTTCACTGCTCTCCTCTGCACCATATCCCTGATATAGTGATACTTGATCTCGATATGCTTCGACTTGTCATGGAACACCGAGTTCTCCGACAACTTCACACAACTCTGGTTGTCACAATATATACAAGTAGCATCCAACTGGAGATAAAATAAATCAGACAGTAGCTTCCTCAGCCATACTGCCTCAGAACTAGTTGAACAATCTACGACATACTCTGCATCAGCTGTACTTAGTGCTGCACAGGATTTCTTCCTGCTAAACCAAGAGATCACACTTGATCCCATACTGAAGCAACACTTTGAAGTGTTCTTCCTATTGATGGCATTGTCTGGCCAATCTGAATCAACATAACCCTTTAGGTTAATCTTTTGATTCACCTCATACTTGATCCCATAATAAACTATACGCTTTAGGTACCTCAGAATATGCTTTGTAGCAATCAAGTGAACATGTCTTGGATCTATCAAGAACTAGCTCAAGGTGTTCACAGCAAAGAAAATATTCGGTCTTGTGTTCATCAGGTACATCAAGGACCCAATCATCTGACGATACATCGTAGCATCAACCGTATCTAATGAATCATCTCTCCATAGCTTCATGTTGGATTCCATAGGTGTGGTTATGTATTTGCAGTCCATCATCCCAAACCTCTTCAAGATCTCTACTACATTCTTTTCTTCTCCTAGGAAGATTCCATCCACATTCTGCCACACCTCCATGCTTAGAAAATAGTGAATCGACACATAACAGGAGCATCACTAGTCTTTCGCCTTCAACCTTGAAGCAAAGGTTGGAATTGACTTTACTCTCAGTAAATCCTAGAGTCATTAGTAATCTATCCATCTTGTTGTACCATGTTGAGCCTCAAGATCTTCTACAATCACTCCCTCTGAAGCATCATACTCCCTCTGTCTTCCGTACTCTATTCACTAAAACATTCTATACTGGAGTGACAATTAGCTTCCTCTACTACTAATATTCTATGTATCCATCTAGGGTCACTGGATACCAAGATCCTCTATCTTGAACACACCCATCTGTGAGCTTGTCATCCTTTATCAGCCTTGTAGCAAAGGTTCGGATCTTCATCAAGCTCCTCATGTATGTGTTAACCCATCGGTGTCTTTTGAGCTCGTACAAGGCCTTCTTTCATTTGCCAACTTGATTCTGCCTGTCATGTGACTTCACTTCGAGTGGCTGTAAATGTCTCTTCGTAGTTTATTTCTTCTTTTCGTGAGAACCCTCGTGATATGAATCTTGCCTTGTATCCCATGATGTTTCCATCTACTACATGATGGAACTACGAACTTCCCTTCACATATTGATACTGCATCCTAGACATCTTTCTTCTTGAACTAGTATTCCCTTTCTTCTTGGTTACTTTTTCATAGCTTGAAGGTTCTGCATCAATGATGTCACTACATTCATCATATTATTCTTCATCTTGAACTCTCATCACGTGTTCTTTGGAACAAGTCTCATTCTTCTTTTCTTGT
This sequence comes from Pseudotsuga menziesii, assembly GCA_001517045.1. NCBI lineage: Eukaryota > Viridiplantae > Streptophyta > Pinopsida > Pinales > Pinaceae > Pseudotsuga > Pseudotsuga menziesii. Next base: position 191,451 of record LPNX010549170.1, read on the forward strand.
AGGTGATTATGTATGTGATATTTCCTACAAGTCAAATGCATTAGTTGTATGGTTAGAAAAATTTCATAAGGTATATTCATAATGAAAAATTATTTTGCATAAATATATTATCATGCAACTATTTTAGCCAATCAAACATTTATCCATATCTCACAGAAACTTTTCTAGATGCCTTCCATCTCTACCAGGACAACATTGAGATTGTGCACTAACCCAATATGTCAGCAAAGAGGTTTCATTCTAGATAAGTAGCAATGGAGACTTGTATAGCACCATGAGTTACTTACCCATCACATGCATATTAGTAGTATACTGTTATTAATGCAAACATTCTATCATGCATAATACATCAACTGAATATAAACAAATCAAAAAAATATCATGAAATGAAAATTGAATACTTATCTTTATTTGTTTCATGGGTAGACTCCCATTAGAGGAAATTTGCGGTATAAAATGGGCTTATAAGAAAATGTGCCAACAATAAATTTTGTGAGTTGGAATTCAGGAACCAATAGAATTTCAATAAAATGAGTCAACCATAATGGTTGAATTGACATATTTGTCATAAAAGAAAACTACTTTTTTGTTCATATTTTTAACGTATCTCCTTGTGTTTTTACTCAAATCCTGAGTGGGAGAGCTCATTGGATGTGGAATTTAATTTTGCATCCAATGAGTACCCACACTACATACTTTTGACGGACCTCGTTACCCCAAAAATAAGAAATACCTGAAAAAACGTGATAATGATGTGTCATCATCACATTTTTTTAGGTATTTCTTATTTTTGGGGTAACGAGTTCCATAAAAAGTATGTAGTGTGGGTACTCGTTGTATGCAAAATTAAATTCCGCATCCAATGAGATCTCCCACTTGGAATTTGAGAAAAAATACAAGGAGATATGTCAAAAATATGAACAAAAAAAGTAGTTTTTTTCATTCTTCCTCCAAAATTAATAGCTATTATTTTATTATTTTCCTTAGGAGGCCCATTTTAGACCTCAGATTTCCTCTAACGTTCTTGATCCTTCAGCTTCATCATCTTCTTCATTTGTAATAGCATCATTTCTTATCCAAATGCGAAGATGGATAAGAAGTTCTTCAAGAGTTGAGTTCTTCATATTCGTCATTGCTTAAGGGATCTTCTTTGGATGCTGAGAGCTTGATATTTAGTTTCTCCCATCTTCTTTTCTCTTATTATGAGTTGAGCTTCTTCTTATTCCCAGAGTTTGCTAAAAGTAATCACTTCCTTCTGGCACACATTCCTTGAATGAATGAATCCCATGATCCTGGGAGGCCATTTAAGGTGGCTATCACCACTTCTGCATTCTTCATTTCTTCTTCTACTACTACAAGTTGTTCTTTGATTTGAGAGACCCTCATAAAGTATGACTATATGGTCTTTGCATTCTATATCTTCACATTCTTCAACTGTTTTCTCAAAGTCATATTCTGATTTATGTTCTTCCCTTGAAATAGCTTGGTTAAGGAATCAAACACCTCTTTCAGCGTCTACTTGTGGTACAAGGTGATCCATAATTGAATCAACAATGATCTTCTTGTCCTTGACCAAGTTCTTCTTGTGTAAGGCTTCTAGCCTCATCTCCCTCTCGAACTGGAACCTCTTTACCTATGTAGGTGTCCAATTCATTTTCTTCAGAGAGATCAAATACTTCCATGCTTGGAAGTTGTCAACTTCACCAATCTTATGTGATAGATCACTTTGAAATGAGAACCTTAAATGAAAATAGCAAAAGATTAGATCTTACTGATTTGAGGTGTTCGTCCTTGTTCCGGAGCTCGCTGATCTAGGGTTTGTCATAGAAACCCTAATTTTCAAAACTTGGAATCTTTTAGATCTGATTGGATAGAAATATAGATCTCTTTAAGTTGAGCTATCCAATGTACTCCTTTTCTAATAATAGTGGAGGGAAGCTCCCGGAACAGGAAGCCCTAGTTTTCCAATTTCTTCTGCAGAAATGCTTGATACTGTTTCTGCGATACCTCTAAAATTACTACTCTTATGTATCTAAAAATTTGCAGTGAGGTAGAATCACCTGTTCCTATTCCAACACCATAGGTTTCATCAGAATTTGTTTCACCAATTGGGACTTATGATAATTTTCCCAAGGTGACTTGTTTCAAGACTGTTCAAAATAGCAAAGTTGTATGGACTTCCACATGTCACTGTTTCATCTTCTAGGTATGAAAATTGAAAGACAGAAATTACATACTGTTCCCTTTCTGGAACATCTTTAGGAATTTAATTTGGACCTTTGTATCCCAATATATAGCAATTCTCCTTAGGTGTCCTATTTATGGATGAATCGTGGAAGAGGCTAGAACCCTAATGTGGAGGGATCATATCTCCTAGAATATAGTGAACCTGAGGCTAAATTTTGGATACAGTTTGAATCAAGATTTTAGATTCATCCTATGAAAGTTTCAGCTCCTTATCCTTCTCCAATCTCAATATATAGCAAATGTACCGAAACTTATTAGTTTTAGTATTTAGGGTTTTTCCAGCTCAAGGTCAAAATAGGGTTTGACTTTCACAGAGTTTCACGTAAGAAAAAATATTGAACCAGGCCTCTAAACTTTGATTTTGATGAGGAGAGAAATCCTATGCTAGGCTCACTCAAAAAATTCCTTTTCTGTAAGAAGCCCTAATTTCTCACACCAAAAACTAAAAATGCTCGGAATCGAATTCCTCTTCGACAGAAAGATGTGCCCTTGAATGGAGAGTCGTCCTAGCATACTTTTGTTGATGGATTATGGAGAGAGACCCAAAAAGTAAGAAGCCCTAAATTCTGCAGCTGCACAATGTCTTCTTCTTAGGTTAGCTCTGATACCATGTTATATTTTTATCATTCAAGTTAGCATTATGATCTTAGCATTAGAGGAAATTTCAACTCAAAACGGGCCTTTTAAATCTAATTCAAATTCCATTTCATCATGTGTTATCCAATGCAATCGATTTAAATTTTAATTACCATATAGGTCTTGAACAATTTTTTAATATAAATTTGGGGATAGGTATCATAAAAAAACTACTTTTTTGTTTGTATTTTTGACATATCTCCCCGTGTTTTTACTCAAATTTCGATCGGGAGAGCTTGCTGGATGCGGAATTAAATTTTGCATCCAACAAGTAGCCACTCGTCATTCGTTTTATGGATCCTTCTACCCCAAAAATAAAAAATACTTGAAAAAATGTGATGATGATGTCATCATCACATTTTTGAGGTATTTCTTGCTTTTGAGGTAGAGGGGTCTGTTAAAAACAAGCTGAGTGGGTACTCGTTGGATGAGGAATTTAATTCTACATCTAATGAGCTCTCTTGATCGAAAAAATGTGATGATGATGAGGAATTTAATTCTACATCTACTTTTTGTTTGTAAACAAAAAGTAGTTTTTTTCTTTTCTTCCTCCAAAATTAATAAATATTATTTTATTATTTTAACTGTTATTTTATTGATTTTTTTTAGGAGGCCCATTTTGAGTTTAAATTTCCTCTAATGGATATTTAACTGAGAGAATAACATGCACAACAATAAAACACAAGAGACAAGAGACACAGAATTTTCCTTGGGGAAACCATAAAGGAGAAAACCCTCCAACTTCCTCAGAGATAGAATCAACACCAAAAGTAGAACCCAAAAACATAAAGATGATCTCTTGAAAGCAATAGTCTCTCTCTTCTCCAACAACTTCTCTCTCTCTCACTCATGCGCCCCAATGAGTGAGTGTGTGTGTGATAAATAGAGAGGCTCACTCTCTATTTATATTCTTTCATTCACTTGAATCCCACTCCAACATGCCAGCCTCACTTAACAATTACTTACTAGAGCCGATATCTCTAGGAGTGACTAATAACCCTAGTGCCCCACAGCTTGTGGGTACTTTCCCTCCTCGGACCAACAATGAGGGTTATCCTTAACACAACGGTGGGGATTATTTCCCGGACTTACAATGACTCACCTAGGGTAGACTTCTCTAGGATAGTATAATAACCTTAGGGCCCCACAACTGCGGGGAATTTAACCCTTGACCAATAGGAGGGTTAACCACAATGACTTGACATGACTTTTTCACATTATAGAAACTTCCCAATCGGAACATCAGGGCATGACATTTCTCAATTACATTATAGACACATCCTAGAATAAACATCGGGGTACAATACATAATATATATGGATGAATACATTTCAAAGTTACAAATACATCAACAAGGTTCTCATAGACACCGTAGGATTTCACAAGTACATAACATACTTCCTAATTATGTGTTCCCATTTGATGTAGTAAGATAAATAGGGTAAGAGAGTAAGAGGGAAAAGAAAATTTAATTGCTCAAAAGAAGATACCTATTGAGAGATACCTACAGTCACATAAAGGCTAGATTGAAACTATAAGTATGACCCACGAATATTTGTAACCAAGCTAACATTAAAAAGTATAGTGAAATTTGCATGATGTGGCCTATTATAGACTACAAGGCCGACCTCAATAAATAAATGACAAGTAATCCTTGTCTCTAAAAACATCAACTTAACTTCATTCCTCTCTTATTGTGAATTTCTCACACATAGAAAATTCAGTCCTTGAATCCTAGTCTCTCTTTTTACCACAAATTTGGCAATCTAGCATTGCATTGATCAGTTCCTAATCAGAGTCAAACAATATTAAACAAAACAAAATAATCATACAATAAAAAAGTATGCTCTTTATAAAAATTCTCAAGATATTATCACAAATCTCAAGACAATTCACGTTTCCCAAGGCAAGTTCTTAGAAAGGTGTGCTCCCCAGGGTTAGAAGATACACCAGGGTGCACTTGTAGGGTGGACCAGAAATACAAAACTACATCTCTCAAAACAACAAAGTATGAACTCTAAACCTACATACACATACAATCTAAAAATACAAATAGCAAGTAAAAATATGAACTCTCAATCACACCTGCATATATTGACTCAGAAATAAGAAATTGTAAGATCCCCTCACAACCCCTATCCATAAATGAAAAACTTAATAATAAATGATGAATGAAGACTTGGGAATTGAAGGAATAATACCAATTTCCTTCAGACCTAAGTGCTTAGGTGTTCTTACTCTGATTCATTATGGAAAATTCATAACTAAAACCAAATTGAGGCGTATAGAGCAAAGGAGTCCTCCCTGTAAATTATACTAAGAAACTTAAGCTTTCTCTTGGAAAAATCTGTATTATGGTCATGTCGCCCACATGACTATCTAAGAAAGTAATTTATGCTTAGGGAGGTAACTTACTTTTATAAGTAAAACCACAAACTACACCTTAGATATGATAATACATGGACAAATTCTCACAAGAAATTACCACTTGAAGCATGCAAAGGTGCATATATACATATATATATGTATTTATAATCATTGTATCATGATCTATTTATCCTATGATAAGGAAATTGTTTGAGTAATCATACATAAGGTTATATTCAACCAACTCTAAATGTGTTTGCACATAGAACTACTAAGATATATAATTATATCGAGGGATAATTGCAAATGGTAGTAAAGAATTCAAGTCATTGTTTGAAAAAAAGAGTTAATGATAATGTAATGATAATTTAAAAGAAACACATTACTTGTCTACTTAAATCAAATATTAAAAAAATACAACGGCAAATATCCCCACGGTAAATGAAAATATGAAACACATGACTTAACTAATCGAGATGGATCGCACATCTGAAGGAGACGACCAAAAGAATCAGACTATGTCTTGATTAAATTACATGTTTTGACTATGACTGGGATCATAAAATTAATAAATAATTGAGGAAACAATAGGCTAAGTGGTTGGAAAAGATTTAATGATAATTTAAAATGTCATTTGTCTTTTGATAAACATGTCAAAAGTTGTTAATTTCCATTACTATTAATTAATTACTTATCCATTTATATGTTCCATATTCTCGAATGAAATCCAAGAAGGTTCATCCTCCTTTATTTTTCTTCGTTGTATATGTTCAATTAAGAAAAGGATTTCCCTTACCATAGCGGAAAATTCCACTATGGCACCGCTATCTTTGCTTACACTGCTCCCTTATATTACGATTCTTTTTCCAATGGGATATTATTCCACATTCAACAAATAACAAATATTAATCGTTGTTTATATATTTGAATGGTTTCACATGATATCAAGGAACGAAGGAAACATGATACCTCTTGCGAGCTCGGTGCTTGGGCTTCGTTGGCAAGATTTTCTTGGTAGTTGTTGATGTGTTAAGTATGTGTTCCCCATTGACCATCACCTCTCTGTGTTGACTAGCCTTGTGCCAAATATAACTTTTATAAACTTTTGATTTTATTTTCTAATAAAAATATGCTTTCATCCCAAAACGAAGCCATATTTTTATTTAAAAGGGTAGTCTCTCATTAATTTGAGGGGGCGCCTCAGAATTTTAGGGAAATTGTTGGTTTTACAGCAGGAAGGTAGGCATGCATTTTTTCTAGCAGTAGAAACAAATTTAAAAAAGGGGAAAGTTGGCTGTGTTTTTATTGGACCATGATAGAAAAATCTTGCCACTTGTGCTTCCGTTTTCTCCTATGTAAAGGGGGGGGCGAGATGCCGATGGGGGGAAGGAATGCATTCCAGTTTGGAGTTCTGTAAATCTTGCTGGTTATTGTGTGAACCTTTGTTCCTTTTTTCTTTTGGTGGATGTATCTTTGTTATGCAATCATGGTGTGAATTTTAATTTGTGTTAAAGCTTTGTGGGTTTCTTACTGTTATGCCCATGATCTCAGATTTAGTGAATGCATTGTTGCCTGGTTTTTAATTATGTTAAAACTCTGTATGTGGCTTACCCCCCTATGCCACGATCTCAGATTTAGTGCATGCAACGGTTGTCTGGATTTTATTTCTGTTAAATTTCTATAGATTGCTTAACCCTCTATGCCTACGATCTCAGATCAGGTGGATGCAATGATGGCATGTTTTTTTTTTATGGTGTTAAAACTTTGTGTGTGGCTTTATTCCTATGCCCATGATTTCATATCTGACAGATGTAGGATAGTGTGGGTTTAGGTTTTGTTAAACGCCTTACTTTTTATGCCAAAGATTTCAGAGAAATCGATCTGGCAGATGCATGATAGAGTGAGTTTAGGTTCTGATAAAACTCTTTACTTGTTTATGCCCACGATTTCAGAGAAATCGATCTAGCAGATGTAGGATAGTGGGAGTGTATGTTTTTGTTAAGTATTTTTACTATTATGCCCACATTTTTAGAGGAAACTGATCTGGAAAATATAGGATAGCGTGAGCATGTTTTTGTTAAAACGTTTTACTGTTTTTGTTAAGTCTTTTTACTGTTATGCCCACGTTTTCAGAGGAAATCGATCTGGCAAATACAGGATAGCGTGAGCATATGTTTTCATTAAAACTTTTACTTTTATGCCCATGATTTCAGATAAAATCGATTTGGTAGCATGGATTTATGCTTTGTTAAAGAACTCTGTATTTCTCTCCTTTTCTGTTTACCGAGGTCTGATTTTAGAGGTTGAGTAGAGCTACAATGAAGGTTATAAATATGCATTCTGTTTTAAATGCTTTAGCATTGTACAAAACTAACTTTTACAGATGTTCAGATTAATTAACACATACTATGAAGTTTGAAATAATTTAGATCAATATTGAATCTGGAAGTCAGCAGATGTGAAATTTGTCGGAAATTGCTGTTAGATTTAATATGAATTTCAGTGAATGTCTTTGATTTCGTTTTTTGGAACAAATCTGATAAGTCTACATTTTTAGATATGAATACCCCTGGCCACATCAGTTGCTATGCTTTTTCATCAGAAAAATTTAGGCCATTACTAGACTTGATGTATTTTAGATTGTGAGAGCTGTTGAAATTTAAATTGTAATCAATTGGATCTAGAAGTTAGTAGATGCTGATTTAGAGTGTAGTTTAAGCTTCCATGTTTTGTTGTCTGAATGTTTGGGTCATTATGTGATTTGGTGCCATATGAATTGCCAAAGTTTGTTAAATTTTACTGGGTATTTTGATGATTGGTTTCACGTAAAGATCTATTGATTCTGGAATCATGGACAAAACAACATGATGTTATAGAGCCTAAGTTGTATTTTTACTCCAAATACTAACTCGTGGTGTTTGGCCGCGAGCTCATTCGCGGATAATAAAGAACTGGCACAGTTGGATATGCTAGCTGGTTATGCAGAGCCGAGCTGCGAGAATCCGTCTTTTGGATTGGGTAACATTTCGTAACTAATCTTGTTGGGATTGGGAAATGTAGTTTTCCACTGCACTTGCCTTGTTTCGAGGCTGAAAAAAAATTGTAACAGATCAGCCACATCATTTTACCCTTTTTATGGAAGAATTAATAAAATGACTAAAAGAAAATAGATTGGTGGACGTAGCCTCGTGGACGAGGTGAACCATGTGAATATGGTTGTCTCTGGTTGTCTCATCCTTTGTACGTTTATGTTGTGCATGTTTAATTTGTTCATAGTGATGTTAGTATGAATGCACTATAAAGGTTTATTGAATGGAAAAGTTACTAAGTGTATTTTTCCAGACTCCTAATTAGGAAGCACATTTCTTGGAGGGTGTAAATATTTAATAAACAAAAGAAACATAGAAAATGTTTTTTTACCCCATTTTTCCTCATTCTGCAACAAGATATTTTGGGGGATGTTACATATGGTATCAGAGCCAGCTACAACACTGGACCCCTAAGAATGGGCTAACATGATGATTTTGCAGGAAAGAGGAATTATATTTGGAAGAAGTTGCAACATGGTTGTCAATGCCCGATTCGAAACCAGATAAGTACCATGCCAAACACTATTTCTTTGCATGCTGAATGATCGGTCTCTAGTATAAAATTATCTTTCCAGGAATACGAAAAGGGACGAATATAGACACATTGTTAAAGTGAGCTAGAATGTTTTCCAAATTATTTTAGTAGCAAGAATGGAATTTTCTGTCCTTACACCTATCTTTCCTCATAAAGGGATTTCTTTCTATAATGCTATTTCTTATGGCAAGTCTTGCTCAAGTTAGTTAAATTTGATAAGGGTGCTGACATGGAAGATCTTACTCATAGTATTAGGACTCCCTTCTAGATAGTTGTGATGATTGGAAGTTGAATTTACCATCAAACATTCTTGCTTACTCTTTTCTTTTTCTTATGAGAACAAAATGTGATTTTTCCATCTTAATGTCAGTAACCATGTATAAAGGAAGAATCATCCATCATACAAAAAAATCAGCACCATCTAGATATCAAAGATAGACCTGGTTTTATTACTAAGAAATACTTTTGCCCAAGTGTTAATTCAATGACATTGCTGGTTAATAGTTAAGAAAACAATATTGCCGAGCTCCTCTCACATTAAGCAGTATACACCAAAGTTTTGAGATGTAATCCTTACTGAATTGGGCCTATATGTATCTTGAATAAAAAAATGATTGTAGATGTTCTCAGCTAGGTGGTGTTAAACTGAGTTGTAGACCTCACTTTATTTTTATCTATGTGAAGAGTTGGAAAAAAAATCTGGAAAAAAAAAACTTGCTATACTACCATTAACAATATTACATCTAGATTGGAAATCTTCATTAAAGACACTGCTCGGCAATTTACTAATGATATTTAAGTAGATGGCACAAATATATATATATATATATATATATATATATATATATATATATATATATATATATGTATGTATGTATGTATGTATGTATGTATGTATGTATGTATGTATGTATGTATGTATGTATGTATGTATGTATATAACAAGTAATGAGATTATGTTTAAGGATTAGTTTGAGGGAGTTGTCTTCTTGGCTACATCTTGATATAGCTAATATCCAAAACCAACATGATGCATTGAAGATGTTAAGCTCAATTCTAGATTGATTTTCCATCTACTAAAGTCAGGTATTGAATTTGGCAATGTAATAAAATCTTGGAAAGTTTTTACAACAATGTATGTGGATTAAGAATCATAGGAGTTGTTGTCGGACTTTCCTTTCTGTGAAAGCAATTTAGGAGAACTAAATATGTCACACGATTAGGTTTGAATTTTCACACGACACTTTTATTTTCAGCTATCATGGTCTTTTATAATGGAACTTTTTCTCTTCTACCTCAAAACAGGAGCGAAAATGAGTTTCGACATGTTCAATATATGAGGCATAGGATCAAATGAAAAGTGGTATTATGCAATGGAATTCACTTGTATTTCTTCCAAGCACTGCACAGAAGTATTAAATGTAGTGTACGAGAATGATTAACTAGACTAATTACAAATGCACCATTAAAAAGTTTTTAGGCTCTTAACAGGGCTTGCAACAGTACCTAGAATTTCCAAGGTAAGATAAACTTGTGTCTTACATCGCTTAGGATGCTGCATTGAACACCTTATACTAGGTCTTGTAACAACTTTTGGGAGTCTAACTACATTATGTTTCATTACGGGACTTTGTTATTAAGCAACATTGACAAAGTCCTAGGAAAGAGTAATAGGTGTTGTTTTAAGTTCAAGGTCTAGCACCCAAACTATAAAGTAAAATGTGTGACAATAGTACAAAAGAAAGGTCATTTTAGATTCTCAGAATCATATAATTGTATACAAGTGGTGTATTGAAATTAATTCTCCTACGGACAAAGGGATTCAGGTAAATCCCCACGAGCTGCATATTAAGGAAATTCTTTAATGCTTGTTTGTCAAAAACTATTGTTTGCTGCACTTCTTTAAAAAAAACAAAAAAACGTTGTTTTGGTATTTGCTTAACTTGTCTTCTGCACCACATCTGAATGAAAAAGTACATTTTGTTGAATGGAAGTGTCAAAATTCATAAACACTAAAGTTTTATTAACAATTGTTGGTCACTAAAGACAATTGTGATGACTGGGCCTGCTCGACAGGTCGAATGAATTTTTGGTTCCAAAGGTGGCTGGACCAGACCCTCGATGCTCCTCCTATAGGTGTGCACATCCAATAGCATATGAATTGAGTCCTAAATGGACATAAAATTTAGGTAGAGTTAGGTGTTGTCTGGGAATTGCTATCAACTTGTCGTAAAATTAATCGCTCTTGGAATGATGATATAAGTGTATACAAATTGGCTTGAAATACTATCTTGTGAATTCTTATAAACTAGAATGTGTATTGCTTATAATAAGTTCTAATTATATTTCATTAGCAACTAAATGAGTGCAAAGTGAATGCAGAACCTGAATGAAAAGTTGTGGTGAAGAGACTCAGGTTAGATGCAATTTGTCAAATGTTTTAATAACTAGCGTGCAAGTAAAGCATAGGAATCAGGCTATGCACATAGAGACTATTGATTTTTCTTACGTACTCACAAGGTATGACAACAAATCTTTAAATTCCTAAAAATCGATTTACTTACGAACTTGGGCTACAGTACAGCTGGGGTAAGTAATAAAATGCATCATGTTTAAATTCAATAAATGCCTTAGTGGTAGAAAAGAGTACGCTATTATAAAGACTCTTATTTGATGAAATGAAGTAAGACATGACTTATGATAAAAGTTTGATGATAAACTCACCACCTATGGAGTGATTGCAGGCATGGAAAATTGTGGCCATGAGAAAAGCAAAATCTCCAAGACTGTAATGAGTCAAGAATATTTGACAGAGATCTCATGTGTATAAAGTTGTCACCACGAGGGAGTGGTGATGGAGGTAGTGGTTGAAACCTACCTCTTTTTCCCCTGGGCCAGCGAGGGGCCACTATGCATTTTGGGGACACCCAGATGTAAGACATTTTGGTTAAGACTCGTTCCGCACACATTAGAGGACTGTCACATGAGTGGGGAACTCTGTGAAGAGAATAACCTCTAGGCATCGTGGGGGTGTGCGAGAACAGAGGTGCCTCAGCTTGGTGAAGCACCCTGAAGAGCACAAAAAGGATATACGCATATAGAGGGGTATAGGGTATCGTCCTTGTGTTGGGTGGCTTGAATCAGTACATGAAATACTATTAGAACTTGGAGTGCTGGGATGGAGGACATCCTGAGAAAAAAAATAATGCTAGAAAGAGGTATGCACATTACAGGTAAAATTTCACCTATGTGGTATTATGTCTAATTTTTTCAAATAGAACTCACATGTGTATTGGACCCAGTATGGATTATGGAAATGGTATAGTGATGAATTTTTGAGATTATAAATTCTTTCAATCTCGATAATAGTATATATGCATATGTATGATTATAAATGCAGGATGAGAACCAGAGAAAGAATGGAGACAAGGCTGGAAAAACAGGCAACACCGAGGACGTTGTTAACTCTAAGGGGGTGAAGATGTAATATCCCCTCACAACCCCCATCCGTAAATGCAAAACTTAATAATAAATGATGAATGAAGACTTCGGAATTAAAGGAATGATACCAATTTCCTTAAGACCTAAGTGCTTAGGTGTTCTTACTTTGAGTCATTATTGAAAATTCATAACTAAAACCAAATTGAGGTCTATAGAGAAAAGGAGTCCTCTCTGTAACTTATACTAAGAAACTTAAGCTTGCTCTTGGAAAAATATGTATTATGGTCATGTCGCCCACATGACTATCTAAGAAAGTAATTTCCACTTAGGGAGGTAACTTAATTTTATAAGTAAAACCACAAACTACACCTTAGATACGATAATACATGCACAAATTCTCACAAGAAATTACCAATTGAAGCATGCAAAGGTGGATATATACATACATACATATATATNACATAGAACTACCAAGATATATAGTTATATCGAGGGATAATTGCAAATGGTAGTAAAGAATTCAAGTCGTTGTTTGAAAAAAAACAGTTAATGATAATGTAGTGATAATTTAAAAGAAACACATTACTTATCTACTTAAATCAAATATTAAAAAAATACAATGGCAAATATCCCTACGGTAAATGCAAATATGAAACACATGACTTAACTAATCAAGATGGATCCCACATCTGGAGGAGACGACCAAAAGAATCAGACTATGTCTTGATTAAATTACATGTTTTGACTATCACTGGGATCATAAAATGGATAAATAATTGAGGAAACAATAGGCTAAGTGGTTGGAAAAGATTTAATGATAATTTAAAATGTCATTTGTCTTTTAATAAAGATGTCAAAATTTGTTAATTTCCATTACTATTAATTAATTACTTATCCATTTATATGTTCCATATTCTCGAATGAAATCCAAGAAGGTTCATCCTGTTTGATTTTTATTCATTGTATATGTTCAATTAAGAAAAGGATTTCCCTTACCATAGCAGAAAATTCCACTATGGCACTGCTATCTTTGCTTACACTGTGCCCTTATATTATGATTCTTTTTCCAATGGGATATTATTCCACATTCAACAAATAACAAATATTAATCGTTGTTTATATATTCGAATGGTTTCACATGATATCAAGGAACGAAGGAAACATGATACCTCTTGTGAGCTCGGCACTTGGGCTTCGTTGGCAAGATTTGCTTGGTAGTTGTTGACGTGTTAAGTATGTGTTCCCCATTGACCATCACCTCTCTATGTTGACTGGCCTTGTGCCAAATAGAACTTTTATAAACTTTTGATTTTATTTTCTAATAAAAATATGCTTTCATCTCAAAACGAAGTCATATTTTTATTAAAAATGGTAGTCTCTCATTAATTTGAGGGGGCGCCTTAGAGTTTTAGGGAAATTGTTGGTTTTACAGCAGGAAGGTAGGCATGCATTTTTTCCTGCAGTAGAAACAAATTTTAAAAAGCGGAAAGTTGGCTGCGTTTTTATTGGACCATGATAGAAAAATACTGCCACTTGTCCTTCCGTTTTCTCCTATGTAAAGGGGGGGGGGGCGAGATGCCGACAGGGGGAAGGCATGCATTCCAGTTTGGAGTTCTGCAAATCTTCCTGGTTATTGTGTGAACCTCTGTTCCTTTTTTCTTTTGGTGGATGTATCTTTGTTGTGCAATCATGGTGTGAATTTTTATTTGTGTTAAAGCTTTGTGGGTTTCTTACTGTTATTCCCACGATCTCAGATTTAGTGAATGCATGGTTTCCTAGTTTTTAATTTTGTTAAAACTCTGTATGTGGCTTACCCCCCTATGCCACGATCTCAGATTTAGTGCATGCAACAGTTTCCTGGCTTTTATTTCTATTAAAATTATGTAGATTGCTTAACCCTATATGCCTACAATCTCATATCGGGTGGTTGTAGCGATGGTGTGTTTTTTTTGTGGTGTTAAAAATCTATCTGTGACTTTATTCCTATGCCCACGATTTCATATCTGGCAGATGTGCGATAGTGTGGGTTTAGGTTTTGTTAAACTCTTTACTTTTTATGTCGAAGATTTCAGAGAAATCGATCTGGCAGATGCAGGATAGAGTGAGTTTAGGTTCTGATAAAACTCTTTACTTGTTTATGCCCACCATTTCAGAGAAATCGATCTAGCAGATGCAGGATAGCGGGATTTTATGTTTTTGTTAAGTCTTTTTACTGTTATGCCCACATTTGAAGAGGAAACCAATCTGGAAAATACAGGATAGCATGAGCATGTTTTCATTAAAACTTTTTACTATTTTTGTTAAGTCTTTTTACTGTTATGCCCACGTTTTCATAGGAAATCGATCTGGAAAATACACGATAGCATGAGCATATGTTTTCGTTAAAATTTGTACTTTTATGCCATGATTTCAGATAACATCGATTTGGTAGCGTAGATTTATGCTTTGTTAAAGAACTCTGTATTTTTCTCCGTTTGTGCTTTTCGAGAACTGATTTTCGAGGTTGAGTAGAGCTACAATGAAGGTTATAAAGATGCATTCTGTTTTAAAGTCTTTAGCATTGTACAAAACTAACTTTTGCAGATGTTCAGAGTAATTAACACATACTATGAAGTTTGAAATAATTTAGATCAATATTGAATCTGGAAGTCAGCAGATGTGAAATTTGGCGAAAATTGTTGTTAGATTTAATATGAATTTTAGTGAATGCCTTTGATTTCATTTTTTGGAACAACTCTGATAAGTCTTCATTTTTAGATATGAATACCCCCGGCCACATCAGTTGCTATGCTTTGTCACCAGAAAAATTTAGGTCATTACTAGACTTGATGTATTTTAGATTGTGAGAGCTGCTGAAATTTAAATTGTAATCAATTGGATCTAGAAGTTAGTAGATGCTGATTTAGATTGTAGTTTAAGCTTCCATGTTTTGTTGTCTCAAAATTTGGGTCATTATGTGATTTGGTGCCATATGAATTGCCAAATTTTGTTAAATTTTACTCGGTATTTTGATGATTGGTTTCACGTAAAGATCTATTGATTCTGGAATCATGGACAAAACAACACGATGTTATAGAGCCTAAGTTGTATTTCTATTCCAAATACTAACTCGTGGTGTTTGGTCGCGAGCTCATTCGTGGATAATAAAGAACTAGTACAATTGGATATGCTAGTTGGTTATGCAGAGCCGGGCTGCGAGCATCCGTCTTTTGGATTGGGTAACATTTCATAACTAATCTTGTTGGGATTGGGAAATGTAGTTTTCCACTATACTTGCCTTGTTTCGAGGCTGAAAAAAATTGTAACAGATTAGCCACATCATTGTACCCTTTTTATGGAAGAATTAATAAAACGACTAAAAGAAAACATATTGGTGGACGTAGCCTCGTGGACGAGGTGACTCACGTGAATATGGTTGTCTCTAGTCGTCTCGTCCTTTGTACTTTTATGTTGTGCATGTTTAATTTTTTCATAGTGATGTTAGTATGAATGCACTATAAAGGTTTATTGAATGGAAAAGTTACTAAGTGTATTTTTGCAAACTCCTAATTAGGAAGCACATTTCTTGGAGGGTGTAAAGCTTTAATAAACAAAAGAAACATAGAAAACTTTTTTTTACCCCATTTTTCCTCATTCCAAAACAATATATTTTGGGGGACGTTACAAAAATTCAATGCACTAGCTCAAAACTGAAGTCTCACAAACTCCTACTGTCATATGTGCATAGTGAGCCTATCATAGGTATTGATGCTTAAGCCTTATTTTAGGGATAATTCATCTTCAATCACTAAATATAAGGTATAACACCCAGTGAAATCCTCTGACAACTCCCTCACACAGGGAGAATCCCACTCCATACACAACTCCTAGAATATGTTTGATAACATGCCATGATACCATGTGAATTTTCAGCACATGGTACACAGATCTGCACTCAGAAACTAAACCCTAACAATTAGGAAACTAAAAACTACTAACATCTCTTAAAACATCAAAGTCTAAACACCAAGTATTTAGCGAGTATGGGTAATCATTCAGGTACAAAGGGTTTACTAGGATCTGACATTAGTAAAGGTCGCCCCACCACATCAATTTAGATCTTCATTTAGAACAGGTTATTATATATTCTAATAGAATGATTTATGATTAATTTTTTTTTCTTCAAATAACTTTAGTTATTTCAAAAGCATTGAATTTATTTACATCTAGTTTGAATTACATAAATAGATTTGCTTAAAATAAATGTTAAAGTAGCTCATTGGAAAAACATATTAGAGATTTTGTATTGCTACTCAGCTATCACTATCACTAGCTTAAACTTCAATAGGTCCAAGAAATGGCTGAAATATGGTCAACGATGGCCATATATTGTAACTAGGATTATAACCACATACACTCTCTGATCTTGACTGGCTCTTTTTGGGTTTGTCTGTATGTAATTTAGCCGTTGCAAATACATTCATATAAATATTAGATATAAGGCTAATATATTACAATATAGCTCACATATGTTATTACAATTTCAATGAAAAATCTATTATATATTCATTGAAACAAATTACCGGAAAATTTGTTTAGAAACTAACACATTGGAACCAAAAAAAATTGAGTAGATACAACAACTTGATGAACTGATTGTTATAAGGATTGTAAAACACTGATATTGGAACTAATTAAACTTACACCAATAATACTTACAGATAGCTCAAAATTTATAGCTTTTGTTTGGAATTTTGGATTCTTGTTGTCTACATTTAATTTATACAATTCCAAGGACACTATCTCTATACTTGTGTTTAAGTCGTTGATATAACAAAGTATATGTGTTCTATTTAGAATCACATAGAAAAAATTCTACTAGATGTTGATTTTGAGTTGGTGAAGCTTGGGATAAAACTTAACTTTAGGCCACATTCCCACTATGGTCTGAAAGATCCTGAATGTAATCATAATTATCTCTAAAAAAAATGATAAAAAAAAATAAGTCTCGCGTGCATGATCAATAATCGCTATGGATGTAGTATAGTTCTGTGCATCTATTTCTTTGGAGACTAGCTTGATGTTTGAATTTGTCATCTTGGAGGAAATTCTATTGGTAGAATACCCACAGTATGTTCTAATATCTAACACCACTTTGGGATCAAGTCGCTGCACTACAGCATCTAGTATAGAGCTCTTCTCCTTTCCTATATTCATGAACCGAGTATACTGAGCATAACTACCGATGGCACTCAGCACAGACTCTGCATTTCATTTCTTTCCATTTTTTAGAACATAGTTTAGCATGACTGTTTCTTTGCCATTAGGGGACTGACCTGTCATCCTTTCCCTTCTAATTCACATAAATACAAAGTATGATTAGATTCTTGACAATATTTGAGGAAACACTATTCTAACACTTCTCATAAAACCCATCGAAACATTATGTATCTCCAGTTGGGTAAGATGTAATGAGATGGAAATATTATAACCCTCAAAATATGGTTAGTAATTGCAGTAGATAGACACAATAGATGTTGATAGAAATATATAATATAGGAGATATTGGGATTTGGTCACAGGAAAAATACATTGTCCCATGTAGTGTTCATTTTTATATTGGTTTTGTGTTGGAGAAAAGAGAAAAGGTGATCTATAGCAACAAGTTATTCTCTTCAGGTTGAAATTTCTCCTTTTCAAATTATACGACTCATCGAGGAGGCTTGTTCCCCTAAAAAAAAAAGTTCTTAATCCTTACAAATTAAGATGGTTCTTAATCATTGTCGGTTACTTGTACGATGTATCAAGGATGGAAGTATTTTCAAATAGGAAATGGCGATGATGATTCAAGTATGTTCAACTGTATAACACATATCTTCCACACTTTTGGTCCATTGTAATTTAACCATACTTAGATCATCCCCACATTAGCATAGCTTTACCTTGTTTTTCAGTGTTAAAATTCAATGACTCTTCCAAGTACTTAGTACTTATATTTATGCTGCCATCCAAACCTTAACTATACTTGGATCATCCCCACATTAGCACAGCATTATCTTGTTTTCAGTGTTAAAATTCAACGATTCTTCTAAGTACTTGGTTTTATGTACTAAGTGCTTAGTATTAATGACTCTCCGACACAAGACATGCCAAAATCAAAGGCAGGACATGTGAACCAACAATAGAGCTAATTTTATGCCCTCTAGAAAATAGCAAAAGAAATAGAACACAATCGAACAAACCTGGTCAAGATCATTTTCCTTTTAAACATAGAAACACTGAAGAGAGCATTTAGGTTTCAAACTGTAAAGAAAATTTGAATGGTGAAAAAGATTTTGAAAATATTGATGAAAATTATGTTTCTAATGTCAAAGATCATGTGCTTTATACAATTTTGACTAAATACAATGAAGTTAGGGTAGTTCCAAACACTTATTTGCATTAGAATTCCATTCTGAAGAATAAAAGAAAGCTCTTGAAGAAACATAATTCAAATTTATCAACTCTACAAGACTGATCAAAATAATCAAATAAAGATAAATATTTGCAGGGAAGAAGAAAATTTTCTTGAAGTATTATCTGGAGTACATCATCGAAAGAAAAAGACACAGATCAAGGCAAGGAAACTTAACTATAATGAACATTTGCATTTGGTAAAAGGGCAAGAATCGAAGCTGAAGATGAAACCAATAAAATTGTAGAGGGCTCTAATAAAGGAGGCATAGCAAGTGCCAATGACAATAATGGATAAAATATGGCATCGGATGTGTGTTAAATAAATACCATTTGAGAATCCTCATGATTTGCTTAACAAATACTCAATATTCATTAAAACATAAACACATAGTTAAGGACCAAAACTACAGAGCTTCATATATTTTGCAAATTACATACAAACCAATTCCAATCACGATATTCATTTCTTGACCAATTACTTACCTCCTCTACAATTTCTGTGACAAAAACCATGTCTGAGTCAAAATATGTTATCAGAAGCCCATGGCCAATGAACAATTCCCACATGATCAAAATCTTCTAAAGAAAACCCCCAAAAGTCAATACATGAATTAAAATGGTGGAACCCACCTACCAAGAAATCTCTTAAATCCCCACTCATCTAGATCTGGGGAATCTAAAAAATCACTAGGAATTGGCAGACAAAACATCAAGAATCCTTCTGCAACGACAGTCAATTCCCAGCCATGGTAGAATCCAATGCACATAGCAAACTGGTGATTCATCCAAGAACAATGGAGTGCAATGTAATATCCAAATAACGTCAAGAACTACCCTCTCGGACTCCACAAGCCTAGTCCCTGCTGGAGGGAAATGATTATCCGTGCCTCAAGAAACGACAAAAGAAACAACAAATAGCATTGTTGTGCCAGCTATCTGGTAGACCTTATCATTATTGTAATAATCATTGTGATTCTGGCATTGAAGGTGTTGAAAATGAAGGATACGAAGATAAACATCGGCTTCGTGACACTTGAACGATTGAAAACCCCAACACTGCCAAAACCCCCAACTTCTCCCCCTGCGTGCTACTCCTCAAGCTCCTCAAGGCTCGTGAAAACCCTCTGGTCTTGTCGCGCTCCCATAGCTCGCTTTGCAATTAAAAAACCCCTTAATATTTATATATTATTATATTAAATAAATTAAACCCTTAAACCCTTAACACACCCCAATATATTTTTTTTGGTTTTTTTTAAAATATTACCCCCAATATGAATGAACATGATATTGTATTGGTTGGTCAGCGATGCCCCCGTGTTTCAAAATACATAGCTTTCAATGTATAATGCTAGGAAATTACAAAATTTCATTATAATGGATGATTTTGTTTGGAGAATGAATTAAAATTTTGGGGAAATGATGAATATCATAGAAAATACATAGAAAACCATAACCAAAATGCAGATGGACAATGAATTCTACGGTGATTTGCCAAACTTACATGCAACTGCAAATTCTTCAAGTGTTTCAAGTATAAGAAAAATATTTATATAGATCACACGAGACATTTTACTTGTAATAACGACCACTTAAAACACGCGTTTACACAAGAAAATTCAATTTACCTATGATTCAAGTTGCCACAATTTTCTAATGTGTTGTCGTACACTTGAAGAACCCTTAAATTCTTCATTTGAATCCAAGAAGGTAGGGAAGAGTTTGGACAATATTTCCAACAAAGCCATAGAAGATTTGGGGTCTTCAATATGCGTTCCAATAGAAAACCTTCAGTATCGACAAGTTGCAACCTATTCATTTGAATAATGTCAAATTCATCATCTTCCTAACATCCAATAGGATCCATTCTAATCCCCCACATTTTTATCACCTGTCCATTATGAAAAATGATAATGTTTACATGTTGATCCTTGCAAAATAATGAACATTTAAAAATTTTAAACAATGATTCTAATTGAATATTATATACATGATTGAATTATTGACTCCTTACAGATGATTACAAATCATCAATGATGTTCTCTGCCCAATATCAAAGACGACGCAATGACCAAGACCAAGCAAGATTTCTTCCCAGATCTCTTAAGTAGTCATGCATATGTAATACATCCCCTTCCACCACTTCCCAACCAACCTTCCCAATCTAATCCATTCCATATTATAATGGCCTTATCCATATGGGTAGAGGTATAGATGGAGGAAGAGGATGTATCCATTTCCAATTTGAGATAGACATGGAAATTAAGGAGAACTGAAGAATGGAAGATGAATTAAACCTAGAGGAAGACTACAAGGCAGGAGTGAGTTAAGAATTTATGAAGCCATGGAGAAATTGCAAAGGAAAACTAAACATGTTGATGCCTTATTGTGGAGGGATATATTGATACAAAAATACATACCAAAACCTGTATTCCTTTTTACTAATGTATAAATGTGTGATTCTTATTTCTGAAGTGGCAGACCATTATCTACACCAAGCCTACGCCTGATTCCCAAGAAATTTGGGTGCACAATTATACAATGCAGGGTATCACTAACCACGTGGATGGTTTTCCAACCAAATAAAAAATGAAGGGACTAGTAAAAAAGAGAGATATTGAATCTCGATGATTTATTTTTTGGAAACAAGAAAGAAGATTTTCTTCTCACAGTGAGTTGATTTTCTAGAACCGCTCATTGAATATTGTTGAGAAAATTTTATGGAAATGAGTATGAATATTTATTTTGTTGGGTGACCATGCATGATAAATTTTATTTTCTTTATCAATGAAATTGATTCTTTGGCCATGTGAGTTTGAGTTTGGCCACCACTATCCAAGAACTAGTAGGTCCTCCCATGGTTTTTATTGTTGTCACAATAGAAAAACATAATGGTAATTACTTGGGTGATTACGATGACTCTAGAAAGAGACATGAATTATAGGGCTTCAAATTTGTTTTGAGAGACGTATACATCACAATTGAAAACACTATAAGATGATCAAATATGAACGTGTCATTTTTGGAAATTACAGAGGATTGGTTTTGATAGAAACTTGATTTTGGTGTTGCTTCAGAGGACTATTATTTAAATACAACCATGAAATAATAAACTTGTGAGTAATTTTACCAACTCCACACTTATATTTCATTTGCATTTATGGAATAATGTTCTATGTAGTACAAACATAAAAATAGCTACTAGGATTTTTTATATTTTTCATTTGTAGTTAGCTTTACAATTTTATATGCATCATAGTGTAATCCTACTTTTAATATAGACGGAGTCTCCTTTAGGTCCTCATATTGTAATAAATTTTGGAGGCATCATACCCAAAAGGGTAGACCCTACTATTTTTTTTTGTTATTTCATTTAAGCATAAACAAATAAAATAATGAAATCTAGTAATTGAAATATGGACATATAAGAATCCCATTAAATATAAATAAATAAAAAGTATCAGTCCTTACTAAACCAAAGAATGAACTTTTGGACTCAATCTCTATGTATTCAGCATTATATTCATTACTTTAAAATCCATATTAGTTTAAAAATATTGCATTCCAATTAGTGCCAGTCTATTCCTTTGGAATGAGTAGTCACCAATAAATTAAATATTAAACTTACCATATATGATCTTGAACTTACATGTATTATATTTTTCACAGTTGGATTGAAAACATGCCTGATTTCTTACATCTACTAGATTATAATTCTAAATTTAGATTATGAGTTCAACCAAAGTAGATTTGACAAGCATGCCACACTTGTTAGATTCCTTCCCAAAGATATCATTATACTCTCTTAATAAAAAAATATTCTTTGAATCCACATGAATTTGCTTGCTCTGCATCTTGTGTATCCATATCTTCAATGTCATTCAAGTTGGATCGAACAATGCTACTAGAAATATTTTATCTTCCTACATTCATGTCTACCTTTTAGAGGAAATTATCATCACCTCGAAGTTAGAGAAAGTTGATCTTCCTATGCCTGGAAATCGGTTGTATGATGTAGAAGATAAAGGAATTTGCAATGAAATTCTAGGTGCATAGAACAATGATGGTTTCTCCAAAGCGTGATCCTCTAGCATAGATCAAAGGATGAAATTTAAAGAAAATCATGTGTGGATTACATTATGTGAATGGCCATAGAATATTGTGAGAATATCTCTCTGAAGGATAGAATGTCATGTGTTGCATCGTTCAACAACTTCAATGCTATTACTTCTTATAGATCTATTGCATAGAATATTTGGGACTTCAAGAAAGAGAAGAGGCTCCAGTGGGTGTGAAATAAATACATGATATATAATTATTGTTAAGAAACTAAGAGATTCTCTAAGGGGATGCCTCCAGAATGAAAATGATCCCTCACCTTTAGATATTCTTTCACTTCATAGATTGATTCACTTGATGAATTCTCCATGCCCTACCCCTCCAACAATTATTATTCTGTTATATTACATACATTCTTTCATTACTTTTTCTACAATTATTATTACACTAATTTCTACAAATCCATGAATGCATTATTACAATGGAAAGAAGAAGATAATCTATGTTCATTTTATTTAGTTATCATTATAAAACTTGACAATTATTTGCATCTTTCAATGGCTACAATCTTGTTCTCTTTTCATTTTTTTCAATACTTATACCTTTTATCAACACTATTGGATTATAATGGAATTTAGGTTTTCATTATGGAAGTAAAAATTGTTATTGCAAATTTTGACTTCTCAATTCAATTTCACGTTACGATGCATTTTAATTTTGTGATATTGTTGGATTATGTTTCTATTGTGTCTCATTCCATGTAACAAATCCATTGAATATTTTTTTGTCTCACAGTGCCAATATGAATGATAATAAAAAAATTAATCTGTCACTACTTCCACCATGTGATGTTCACAATTTATTTTTGATATCAAGTCCATTGGATACCATATCTCAGGTGTATCTTCAAACATATTTTGCAAACACAGCATCTCTTGAATATGTGTATTCTACCCTCTTGGTTGAGATCCAAGTTAGAGTCAAAATTCCACATAGACTTGGTTGGGTTTGGGACATATTAAAATGAAAATGGAGTAATGAAGATGGTAAAGTAAGTTTTGTGGTAATATTTTCTAAAGAAATTTTTATGAAAAAGTAAATGCACAATATAGCTAAGAGTAATGGGGGATTAAAGGAAATTTGTGTTATTTTTTATAAACCTTTGCTTGTACTTTGAATATCAAATGCTATTGATTTGATGTTTGGGTTTATATACGAGTGGCTATATAAATTGTATTTTTTTTGTTTTTCATCATCTTTTTTGTTGTAATTATTTCATTAAATGAGGATACCATAAACACAAAAGTACAGTTTTTGAGGTGGAATATAGATAATGAGAAGGAAAAGTACTAATCCAATTATTGATATCTTGTTTGTTTTATGTGGTTTCTCTCTATATCCTCACTTTTACACATTTTTCATATCCGTTCTATTGCTTACCAATATAAATTTGTGCAAACATCTCATACTATCCATGTTTTATTTGTGTAGTATGTTTAATATTGAACACATTTGAATGGAAATACATTATAATTTAGAATCAAATTGCTTCACACATATAAAAAAACATGGAAAAATTCTCTCTTTTAACAACATGCTATGCAAAGTAACTTTTAACGATGTGCATAACATTTATATGGTTTAATTTCTCTATTTCAATAATTTCACTCTCAAACAACAACCTATCGGCGCATTATTGCACCTTTTTGGGCCAATTGGTAGTTTCTAGCTTTTTCAAATATTTTACCATATAGATTCAATTGAACACGAAAACTTATTCAAATGATGTTACAATGGTGATATTTTAAATTATTTTCTTTAAAAAAAATATTTATTTTTTATTTTTTATTTTAATCCATATCCACATCCACGGGAATGGTTATTATTTTTATTATTTTATATCGATTGATGCCATGCGAGGTTTACTATGGAGAATACCAACACGTTTTCGTTGTTGTCATCAAGTGTCTCGAGATAATCGCTACTATATTTTAAGCTGGCAAGATATTTATATTAATATTAGAATGTGATTTTTTATTTTCATTTATTTAATTAAAATAATTAAAAAGTAATAAATTTTAATTTCTTTGTGGTACTGTTTAAAAAATAAATTGCTATAAATCCATTTTAAATAATTTATTATTTTTATAATTTATATATATATATATATATATATATATATANAAAAGTTCAAAACATATAGGTTTATAAGGTGAAATCCATACAAAACATCATCAAGTTTCTAAAATAGTCATTTTAAAACTTTATTCAACAATAAATAAATAAATAAATAACTTCCTACCACTATCTTGCTGTAAGGTTACATACATTCAAACATCATCAAGCTCATGAGTAAAGAAACTCTATTCAAGACCAAATAGAGATTCAAGGAACCACTACTTTCCAAATGATTCTCGAGAAATTCCTCTTGAAAAAGAATTCCTTTATGAGTAAATAGGGTTTCTTTTAATAGCAGATCCACATACCTCTTGTTCTCTCTGTAAATATCTCTTATCTCCAAATTATGAAATTCTAAAAGGATATTTTATGTTCTCCAACAACAATTTGCAAGAGAAAGAACCTAAATATTTCCATGATTTTTCGCCCAATTAATACTTATATGAGAATTGTTGAAGATAATAATTGCATCAAGACTAAAGGATA
The DNA here is from genome assembly GCA_001517045.1 of Pseudotsuga menziesii. Lineage (NCBI taxonomy): Eukaryota > Viridiplantae > Streptophyta > Pinopsida > Pinales > Pinaceae > Pseudotsuga > Pseudotsuga menziesii. The sequence goes on from LPNX010549170.1 coordinate 216,921, forward strand.
AAGCTACTTTACATAACCACCATAATGCAAATAATCCAGCATTGGTATTTGTACCCCAACGATAGTTCAATTTCAATTTAAAGATGTGGGTCTCATTAAGCAAGAGAAAAAATTTAGCTACATATAGTGCATCTTGAGCCTCACCATCAAAGAACCCAACAACATTCTAAGATAAAGAAATATTACAAATCAATCTTCTTTTCATGTTTTTTTTTTTAAATAGTTTGATAGTCCTTATACATGCTCATAATTTTAACACAAATCTCATCCAAGACTAGATTCTTGTCCTCAAACATTAGTGCATTCTAGAATTCCAAATTTTCCAATCAATATTGGTAAGGTTCTCTAATTATAGAAATTAAAAAACGAGTGATGAAAATTTCTTTCAAATGAAATCCTTCCACAAATGTGATCTATATTGAACATGTTACTATAAACATTCTCACATAATTGAACAAAAAAATGACAAAGAACAAAAATATCATCCATAGACTCCATACATTATTCACAAAGAGAACATTCTCCATCTCTTTCTCTTCTTCCCTCTCTCTCCCTCTCTCTGCATACCACTCCCACTCCCTGCCTCTCTCTCTCTCTCTCTCCCTCTCTCCCTCTCCCCCTGTCTCTCCCTCTCTCCCTCCCTCTCTCCCTCTCTCTCTACCCCCTCTCTCCCTCTCTCCCTCCATCTATCTCTCTGTCTCACTCTCCCCCTATCTCCCCCTCTGCCCCCCTCTCTCTATCTATGTATTTATCTCTCTTTCTCTCTCTCTCCCTCCCTCCCTATCCCCCCTCTCTCTCTTCCTCTCTCCCCATATCCCTATCTCACCCTCTCCCACTGTCTCTCACTTTTTATCCCTCCATCTCCCCCTCCCCCTCTTTCTCCCCATATCTCCCTCCCTCTCCCTCTCTCTCACTCTCCCTTTCTCTCTCTCACTCTCAATCAACCTTTCTTGCTCTCTCCCCCTCTCTCTCCATGTACTCTCTCTCTCTCTCTCTCTTTCTCTCTCTCTCTCTCTATGTATTTCCGATCTCTTTTGCCCTCCCCCTTTGTCCCCCTCCCTTCCTCCCTCTC
>LPNX010549170.1:220745-244290 GCA_001517045.1 Pseudotsuga menziesii
TATTTCCCCCTACCTCCTCCCTTCATTGTCCCCCTACGTCCTCCCTTCATTGTCCCACACACAGCCCCATGAATCTGCAAGGATAGTAGAGAAATGAATGTAGAGAATACACCGTTGGTTAAAAAATTAGATTGAAAAAGCAGAAAAGAATCCAACACCTCTAGTACCATCCAACGGCTTTAAAAGAAATACAAAATCCTTCTTAAGAAATATAGAATCCACCTGTCACCGCCATCGGAAATGGTATGGAAATATAAAATCCATTGACATCATCTTGCGAGGAGCCGTTGGAAACTAAAATTTAAATTTACATCATTCTGTAACCCTAGCGTCAAGCTTGGTTTAATTATGCTTTAAACTAGTTTAAAATCCTTAAATTTAAAATGCGTATGCTCTAAAATGAAGCTTCTTACATTTAAAATCACCCCATCATCTTGCCACGAGCCGTTGTAATTACAACCATCACTTTAAATTTTCATAATTTAAAAATTTTAATATTCCAAACTTGTTATTATTCAATATCAAAATGGAAGGTAAAGTAAATAAAAAGGTTAAAGGTTCTCTTTCGTGAAAGGAGATACTTTGAATATTTATTTGTGCTTTTCTTTTTCTTTTTCTGTCCTTGTTATTCAATATATAGAATCAAAGGGCATCTCATGTGCCATCCGTGTCCAAGGACTACAATCCAGCAAGGTGGTAGAGAGAGTTCAATTCTGCTATAAACCTTAAACGAGTCTCAACTCATAAGAGATGCTAATTCGAGTCATAGAAAAAATGTGAGAATACTGTCCGACTCAACTAGATCAACCGTGAACACAAGTGCAACAGCTATCTAAAGGTGTCTGCTCCAAAGTCTATCAAAAAGGTGCAAAAAAAAACAAGGAGAACAAGCTCCTGCACTGAGCTTAAAAGAGCTATAAAGTGTCATGAGAGGCCAAAAGGCCATCAAGAAATTTAGAGTAACTACCACATCTAAGAGCCAAAGATAGGTCAGATTTAGATAGGCTGTCCATGAGTTGATTGTGTTCACGGTAGGTATGGCTGAAAGACACGTAAAGAAAACACGTGTAGAGTTTTTTTTTATCCCTACACCAATGATTGAGATCTGGCGGGGAAAGAGCAGCAGTACCCTTTTCCCAATTAATAATGACAATAGAGTCACCAAATATGTTTAGTGTAGGAATCCCCATCATCTAAGCTACATGCAGAAAAACCCAAAGCGCTAATAGTTCAGCTTTAGTATTAGTGCAAGTACCAGCCCTCATAGCAAACTCGAATCAATGAGACTCATTCAGGAATAAGTAGAATTTGCAGATGCCCCATTAAAAAAACCAAAGGGGATGACAAAAATAGGGGCTGAGCCATAGGCTCTAGGATTTTTTGCCTTTAAACTAAATGGTCAATACATCTGTGAGAAGTATGCAATTTGATGAAGTAAGTTGAGGATAGATAAATTTTTTCCTTTAAATATAATAATATTCCTTGCTTTCTATATAGCCCAAATGGCAAAAAAAGGACGGTAGTAGTAGACGAAATGTCTAGAAAACCTGGAAATACATTTACTAGAAAAGTACTGAGATTATCGCACTAGTGGGGAGGCATGAAGTGGTGCTGATCACTCAGGTGAAAAAAAACATTCTTTGAGACAGAGCAAGAAGAGAAGAAATGCTAAACACTATCTTCGCCTGAACCGTAGAGTGCACATAAGCCGGGCCCTATCTAGCCTCTCTTCTGGAGATTGTCCCAAGTTAGTATTTTATTCTCCATAGCCAGCTAGACAAAACAGATAATTCTTTTGGGTAGAATGCGAGACTAAATAAGGGCAAGTAATTTGTTACTCGTCGGGGGAGATGAAGATTGTCCAATACAATCATAAACCAGCTTAGCAGAAATAGAACCATCTGACTTGTTATGATCCCATACTAGAGAGTCGAGCTGAGAATTGAGCCTAATCCTTCCATATTCTAGAACTCTTGTGTAATTATCCCATGTGTTCTTCTAGTCCCTTGCAATACATAAGTCCTCGGCCATATACCAATATTGATTCAGACCTCGGAGAATATTGTGATCTTGTGAGAGAGTGGTGATACCGAGGTCGTCCAAGAAATATCTAAGCCTAGTAGGCAGTAAATGAGATGATTGCATTTGGATGATCGGATCAATTCCCATGAGGAATTCTTGTCCATTACCCACTTGTCCGGATAAGCACTTTCCCAGCCATGAAACTGTGTGCAGAAACCCTTTTCGAGATTACTAAGACTCCACGGACATTAAAGTTTTTACCTCTGAACCATGCCACCACAGAATGATTCTTCAAGTACTTACAAATTAATACTTGATGCCAAAAACCATAGGTTTGTAGAACCATCCAATTTCTTTTTAATCTTAATGCAATACTAAACCAATGGAGATTTGTGATACCCCAACCACCATTCTCTTTAGGAAAGGAAAGGTGCTTCCAACTAGATAAATGGTACCTGTTCTTGCCCCCAGTAGAGCCCCATAAAAAAACAAAGGTTAAACTTCAGAGCTTTTTTAAGACAGAGACAGGAATAGGTGCAAGGCCCAGCTAGTAGATCGGGAGAATAGACAACACAGGTTGGACAAGGATCAGATGACCACCAAGAGAGAGATACTTATGAGACCAATGAAATATTCTATTTTCAAATTTTTGAATCAACCAATTCTAATCACTGACCTTGTACCCCAGAGGTTTAAGGAAATAACCAAGATACTTAAAGCCGGTGGCAGTAGGATCCATTTTATATGGAAAAACCCTAGAAATGTTGTTAAGAATTCCTTCATCCACATTGTTGTAGAGGAAGCCTTACAGAAGGTACTGAATATAACTTCAAAAGCTATCCACTCAAGCAAGGTGTTGGTACCAACCAGGATAACATCATTCACAAAGAGGAGATGTGTGAGGGCAAGAGAAAAAGATATTTTTATACCTCTGATGAGACCATGCTCCCTGGCATGAGTTATAAAGAGACTGAGACCTTCAATAACAAGAATGAAAAGCAAAGGGGACAAAAGATAGCCTTGTATGATTCATCTATATGCACTGATAGAACTTAGAGGGAGTACCATTAATCAGTACTGCGAAATTTGTTGAGGTAAGGAAACCGATTATCCAATTGACTCCTAAGAGTGGAATCCCTATTTGGATTAGTATGAGTCCAATGTAAGATTAGTTCACTCTGTCGAAGGCCTTCATCAAATTGAATTTGAGAATGAGAGCACTAGTGTTCTTGGTTTTCACAGAATGGAGAGTCTTAGTAATGCTTATGGGTTCAATAATTTGATGATTTTTAAGGAAACCATATTGTTCTCTAGAGATGTGAGAGTCCAGAAAAGGATTTAATCAGACAACAATAATCTTAGAAATTAACTTGTACAATAGATTACACAATGAGATAGGTCTAAAGTCAGCAAAGGTTGTGGGCTTATCCTTTTTAGGAATCAGGGTGAGGAAAGTGGAGTTCAGAGAGGGAGTAATGCTACAAGAATTCCTTGTGCACTCAACATTAGATAGTAAATCATTACCCAATAGGTCTAAGAAGTGTAAGTATAATTTGACATGCCATCCATCAGGGCCCAGGCTCCTATCCTTTTTGAAGGATTTCAAAGCTTCTTCAATTTCAAATAGAAAGACAATATCAATGAGCCCATGGGAATCATCAGGTGAGATCATAGAGGGGTACAACATGACAACCTTGATCTGGGCTAGTAAGTAGGTTTGTTTATCATCACTGAAAATATGAGCAAAATGTCTTTGGCCCAACTCCTTAAGAGCTACCTCATCCTCAATACGGTGTCCATCTTCATCCTCTAAGGAACAAATAGTAATATGATTCCTTCTACCCAAGGCTAGTGCATGAAATAATTTGGTGTTTGAGTCACCATACAGAGCCCACTTTTCTCTACTCTTGAGTTGCCAAGTGAGTAAGTAGTGGTCCAACAACTTCTTTTTTTTGGATCTGAGCAAAGTGAGAGTCAACTGATCCTCATGGGAAAGCATACCCGAGGACGAACCAGAGAGCAGGGTACCAATTTCCTCATCCAGCCTTAGAGAATCCGACTCCATAATGATTCCCTTTTCTTTGATCCAGCCTTTTACTTCCTTCTTAAGAATTTAGAGCTTATGGGAGAGGAGGTCCAAGTCCTTGTCAAAAGACTGGGATATCAGCTCAGGCCATCTCTTGGAGACCCAGAGATTAAAATCTGGATCAATAATCCAAGATCTATTGAATTTAAATGGGAAGTTATAGGACCCCACTGATTTATTCCATTCAAGGCAGATCGGGAAATGATCAGAGATATCAGCATGGTGAGTCCACACATAGTGAACCTTGAGTGAGGGAATCAAAGAAAAATATATCAACAAGCGATCGAGTCTTTTAGTGATCCCTTCTTCCCCAACCCAACCATTTCTCCAAGTGGGCCCAGCATTGGAAGGGGAAACATCCACAAGACCAACATAATCAAAAAGTAGTTTGAAATGTGAAGCAAGTGGATCGAGGACAACTCTCTCCACCCGGGTTTATGATTCCCGCTCATGATCTCTTTATATATGTAATTATTCTTTATCATAGTAGGGATAGAAATGGGGAAAAGTAATAGGGAGAATATGTTTCATTTGCTTTATTTCTCATACAATTTCCATACAAAACTTAAAAGCAAATACTTTCAACTTTATAATTTAGGTTTTTGTATACAATGAACATACAAAAACATATTATAACAATTCAATTAATATTATTAAAAGCATATTATAAATTGGTATTTATTTTTTCAAACAAAAAAAAAAAAAAATTATTTTTGTTATTGAGTATGAATAAAAATATCAAAACATATAGGTTCATAAGCTAAAAGCCATACAATCCCCCCAAGAAAACATCATCAAGTTTTCAACATAAACATTTTAAAACTTTATTCAACAATAAATAAATAACTTCCTACCACTATTACCATAAAGTAACATACATTCAAACATCATGAGTAAAGAAACTCCATTCAAGACCAAAAGAGATTCAAGGAACCACTACTTTCCAAATTATTCTTAATAAATTCCTCTCAAAATAGAATTCCTTCATTGGTAATGAGGGATTCTTTTGATAGAAGATACACAAACCTATTGTTCTCTCTGTAAATATGGCTCATCTCCAAATTATGAAAGTCTAAAAGGAGATTTTATGTTGTCCAACACCAATTTCCAAGAGAAAGAACCTGAATATGTCCATGATTTTCTGTCCAATTAATACTTATATGAGAATTGTAGAAGATCTTAGTCACGTGAATACCAAAGGATAAAGCTACTTTAAATAACCACCATAATCCATGTAATCGAGCATTGGTATTTGTACCCCGACCATAGTTCAATTTCTATTTAAAGATGTGGGTCTCATTAAACCAGAGAAAAACCCTTGCTACACATAGTCCATCTTAAGCATCACCATCAAACAACCCAACAATATTCTAAGATAAAGAAATATTACAAATCCATCTTCTTTTAAGTTTTTTTCTTTAATTAGTTTTATAGTCCTTATACATGCTGAGAATTTTGACACAAATCTCATCCAAGACTAGATTATTATCTTCAAACATTAGTGCATTTCTAGAATCCCAAATTTTCTAAACAATGAATATCGGTAGGGTGCTTTGATTCTGGAAACTAAAATATCAGTGATTAAAATTTTGTTTGAATGAAATCCTTCCGCGAATCTGATCTATATTCAACATATTATTGTAAACATTCTCCAAGGTTTGAACAAAAATTTGAGAAAGAATAAAAATATGGTCCACATACTCCATACCTTCTTTACAAAAAGAACAATAACTTGGATTGATTCATGCTCTAGATAGCAGATTTGTCTTGAGGAAAATTTCAAGAGATAACCAAAGAAAACAATTTAATTTCAATGGTCATTTCCAACTCTAAATATTCTTATACCACCATTTGGGAGCCATAAAAGTATGCTCTTGGGAAATCATATTGTATGCATCCTTTGCAGAAATGGTACATGTTGACGAATTTGGTGACAAAATTAGTTTATATTTTATATTTGTAAGTATACAACCAATGTAAGTGAGGCATGGAATGTATGCATTCCATTCCACATCCCAACAAATTCCCAATCTATGGTCTTTTGCTATCAACCAATATGAATTACTAACATGAAGCCAAGGAGGTTTCTTAATATGGGACAAAGTAGTGAAATTCATTCTAGTAAGATACTCCCTAATACAAGAATGTATATTATATTTTTCATCCATACCTAAAATAGGAGATAAACCACTAGAATATTTGTGCCATGTCCAGCGTGCCAAGAGAGACCATTTCCCAATGAAGGATATAATTTAATGAAACCAAAAAAGAAACTATAACAATTTCACATATTCTTATTCAATTTTCTAATCCACCTTAGAATATCTCATTTCTTATATTTTTTTTGAAGAACCTATTTCCAAAGTCCATGACCAAATATTTTCCTCTAGAAACTTTTCACAGAAAGATATTTACTAAACCAAAACAAATTATTTATATCCAAATGTCCCTAGACCTTCGGGGTCGACAGTATTTCACATTTAACTATATGCAATTTATTTCCTTCAACATTCTGACACCACAAAAACTTAAACATGATACTTCTCAGCATCTTTAGAGTAGTTTTTGCAACTTGAGATAGAAATAGTCAATATACAAGAATGCTATTCAATTCTTCTTTTAGCAGGGTGAGTCTACGTCCTATTAAGAGGAGCCTAAAGATGCAATGATTAGAAAATTTTCTCAAATTTATCCACTAGCCAATTCCAATATTTAATTTTATAACCACCAACTTTAAGAAGAAACCCCAAATATTTAAATCCTTCATAGATTCTAATGAAATTAAATGGTAAAAAATATGCAATCATATTCATAACATATCCTTCAATATTTTGATTAGAATAGCATGAGCAACAAATTAATTCTATTAATCCATTGTTCCACCATCAAATAATAACACATCATCTACAAATTACAGAGATCAATAATCCTAATATCATTAAAAGTAGTGGGATTATTACATTTTGGAATGAGGGTGATAAAAGTGTCGTTCATGGATCCCGAAACAAGTCCTTCCATTATAGAGAATTAAATCATAGATAAAAGGTCCTCACCCATCACATCAACTAAATATTGGAAGAGTAAAACAGTCCAACCATCTCATCCTAGGCTCTTCTCCTTAGCAAACTACTTCAAAAAAGTTTCAATCTCATTTGAGGAAAGAGGTCCACCAATATCCTCACCTTCCCGTGGATAAAAAAAAGAAGGAAATTTGACTAATAACCTTCAATTGAGCATCAATTTTATACCAACGAAGATCCTTAAAATGATTACTAAAATGAGACTTCACCAAAACCTATAGATCTTCTTGATATTTTACGACATTCCAAGAACTATGACACAACTACCAAATAGGATTTTGATTCCTTCTTCTAGAGGAAAAATTATGAAAAAACCTAATGTTATTATCCCCGAGAGCTACCCAAAGAGAACAACTCTTCAATATCCATTCCATTTATTCTTGTTTTAATAAATAGGACCTCATGTTTTCTAAATCCAAATAGATACCTCTCTCAGTTTGTAGATTTCTGCGGTAAGATAAGTTGTTGTAGGGTTTTTCCGGACAATCCGCAATAGACCTAAAAATGTCTACTGCGGATTGTCCGGAAAAACCCTACAACAAGATAACCTCTCCTCGCATTTCAAACAGTAATAATTACTATTATCTAAGATGGCCTTTATTCCATCATCAATATTATAGAATTCTTCCTTGTCCTTTTTCTTTTATTTCTTCATCAATATAATAACATCCTGCTTAAAAAAATTAATTTCTGAACCAATATATCCATTGGATTGCATCCATTAAGAATCACAACACTCAAAGAAATCTTTTTTAACGATACTACATAAATCATCATCAGGCAACCAAGAGCTACTGGATTTTAAAGGATAACTACAAAAAAGTTTCATCCCATCAAATTGAAACAAAATAAGATAATGGTCTCAAATCCTATACTTCTCCACCCAAGCCCTATATTTATACAAGTATTGAATTAGGTTTTCATTTATAAAAAAATATATCCAAATGATTGTAGATTCCCTCCTTTAAAATATACCATTTGACCATGTAGGATCCACTTTACACGATATCAAATTCCCCATATTAATCATATATGAAACAAGTTCCTAAAATAATAAACTATCAGAATCAACCTAGTTGATTAACTCCTATTTCTATGTGACATATTAATATTTAGGTAACTTGCCACAATTAAGTGGTTAGTCCCCAACAAACTAGAATATTCTAACGTATCCCGGAAAGACTCCCTCTCTTTGTAGTGCCCATAATAGTTCAAAATCGATAAATTATGGTAAAAGTTTTTAAAACAACCCCCTATGGGTATGCCCCTAGTAGTTTCATAAGGATAATTATTAAAAAGTAAGGATTCCAGCCAAACAAAATGCACCCAGAAATACCATTCAAATCAATAGTACAAAATTCCCAACTAGGAAACAATTTTGACATAACCTCAATTGCATGCGAGTCTGTACACATCGTCTCATGTAGTAAAATAATATCCAAGTTACTATATTTTAATATCTTGTAAAGAATGCTAACCTTCACATCCCTACCCAGCCTATAATCATTTAGATAAAAAAGATATGTTAAGATATAATAGATGAGGGCTTCTCATCTCTAATGACCCAAGAAGAGGGAGAATTTTGGCCCTGGGAAAAGTTAGACACAATTTTGTTGGAAAGATGAGGATTTTGGTCGCAAGGTGAGCAAAGGTTGCGATGAAAGAAGCGTCGATGAAAGAGGAAAAAAGCAAGTCAAAAAAAGGAGTTTGAGTTATTTTTGGTAAATATTTAGTTATCATGATAGTTTTCTTTTTGAAATATTGCATGATTGCAACACGAGGGATTCACCTTGTTGAGCATTATCTTATGACATTTATTCATAAATCGGGGTTTTTTAAATATGAAAAATAAGGTCAATATATTGTAGGTATTGGGGAGATGTAGAGTAGGGTATGGGGTGTTTATTGGTAATGTGGGGTAAAAAAAATGGGTTTCTCGTCAAAATAAGGAATATATCTTAAAAATCAGGTTTTTTTAATAGGAGATACATATTGGGAGGGGGGATCAACAAAAGGATTTTTGTAGGTAATTAACAATATCTAGTGAAATTAGGGATATTCTTTAATATCCCATGAATGAAGGCACTATGACATGGTTTCACTTAGTGAATACCCTATGGATTTCAAATTGGTTCAATAGTGCCTAATTTTATACGTAACATGATGTGTTAAATTAGAAAGACATCTAATTGACTCATAGTCGACAATGAGTCAACGGCTAAATCAAGAAGTGTAAAATCATAAAAGAATCTACCCAAGATGTGTGTTGGTCATCATATTTCTCATTCATATATTAAGAAGAACACACACACACACACACACACACACACACACACACACACACACACACACACACACACACACACACACACACACACACACACACACAGAGAGAGAGAGAGAGAGAGCTAAACAAGAGAACATGAGATGAAAAATAATACACAAATTATAAAGAATATATAAAGAAGAGTCTATAAGATGTGTGCACAGAAAAAAGATTCCAAATCATTTCTCATGCAATATGAAGAGCACGTTTGTGGTTTTTATTGGATTGGTTTCGACGTTAAACCTTGTGTCTGTGTGCCTTTGATATCAATGTTTATTTCAAATTCATATTTGTTGTGAATGAGTCGATCGTAATGTGTCGATTTGATCTATTGTGAATGAACTTATCTTTATATGTCACACATGTAATGATATGATTATATGGAATAGTAGTTAATGTGTGTTGTGATTTATGCTAAATATTGTTATATATATTCCAATGGATCCATACGCTATCATCTTGAATGAATTAGAACCACAGTGTCTTCACTCAGTGAAACCATGTCATAACGCGTTCATTCATGGGATATTAAAGAATCCCTAATTTCACTAGATATTGATAATTACCTACCAAAATAATTTTGTTGATCCCCCCTCCCAATATGTATCTCCAATTAAAAAAACCCGATTTTTAAGATATATTCCCTTTTTTTACGAGAAACCCATTTTTACCCTAGATTACAAATAAACACCCCATACCCTACTCCACATCCCCCCAATACCTACAATATATTGACCTTATTTTTCACAATTTAAAAAAAAACCTTTATGAATGAATGTGATAATATATTGGTCAACAAGGTGAATCTATCATGATCTAGCTTGAGTTTGCTTCTGTACATTTATCCGATAACAAATTTGGTGACCATAATAGGGAAGTCCATAGATCTGATTTCTTTTGTTTTTTATTTCATATATGTTTATCAATCCTTTTACTAGCCTCTAGAGACCCTCCCTCCTTTAGGTTTCATTTTTTAAGAGTGTCTTGCATCCTCTTGATTCTCTTTGTATAACTATCAAACCTTCTGCCCTTCTTCCATAGGAAATCTAGCTTTTACTGTGTCTATTTATCCACCGGTACACCTGGGTTGTGTAGATAGAGCATCGTTGGTATTATTTTTTAGTTTCATAAGTGTTGTCTCCATAGGCTATTTTTTCCTTAAGAGATAGTGTTCCCATGATGCTTTTGTGTTGTGTAATAGGTGCACTGACAACACTCTTGTTCTGTGTAGTAGGTGCATCAATAGTGATTTTGTGTTGTGTAGGAGGTGCATCGAATGCACTCTGGTGCAGTATAGGGAAGTGGCTCGACCCTTTAAAACTCATTTTTTATCTTGAATTCCTTCTTTTTTGGGTTTTGGTTTGATGGATTGTGGTTTTTAGGCTGCATATGATATTCATACACCCCCTAAACCAAACATTATCTTTTCCTCGCCTCATTCATTGAATTTTGGTTGCTTTGGAGCAATTCTTGATTGTTTTGAAGTTGTTTGGGTGCTTATCATATTCCTTTTGATTTCTGAATGAATGGAGTTTTATAGATACTCTCTTTTTTTCTATTTGTAGATATGAAAAGAGAATTATCCTTTTATTTATTTTTTATATTCATGTTTGTTTGAAGAGGAAACTCAATCAAAAGAGAAGAAAAAAAAACAAAGATTTTTTTTTTCTCGGGGGCTCACACTACCGAACCCCCAAGAAACCTCAGGTCGGGGGGATAGACCCACCCCCCAATACCACCCTAGGAGCGTGGAAGAATCCATAGGTATTTTTAAGAATTGTGATAGATGTTAATCTTTGAGTATTCATAGTTTCCTTTGACTAGAACTTGGTTTTCTTAGATCTTTGACTTTTGTCTTCCTTAATAGAAAAGATCTTTCCCTACCTTAGGTAGTTTTCATTAAAAGAGAAATGTACATTTTCAGGTAGCTAGGATTTTCATTCTTTTTACATTTCCTATATACACATCATGCATACAATTAACTGCTTATGATAAAATTAATGCTAGCTTAGGTTTCAAATCATTTAGTAACTATGCGTAAGTTAGTGATGTGTTCGAGTGTCATTAAGCATGGAAGCTATCATTTATTGGATGCACTGCAATTTAGGGTCTGCGCAGCTGCTCCATGTACCATCAATATATTGAATGACCTTCCATGTACCATTGAGGTATATCGAAAGGTACTTCACGTACTCGATTGTATATCGAAGGGCCCCTTTTGAACAATTGTGCATTAGACAACACCACTATGGATTTGAGCTCCCCCATACCTAGTGTATATTGGGAGACCCTCTTAGGATTCCTATGACCAACTAAGTTAACCTTTTTTTCAGCTTGCCATTGTAGAGTTATGAAGCCTTCATAATCCTGTGAGAGTCTTCAATTTTTCTCCACTCCTATTCACACAGTTTGTTTGTGGCTTTTATACTTGAGTAGTGTTTGATCTTGTGTGGTACTTCAGATATTCTTAAAGAGTTCAGATATGGGAGACTTTACCAAGACCACTAGTGAAGAGAACCCTTTTCACGGTATGTCTTTTGTTTCTCCCCCTTGTGGAGATGTTGGTTCTCCCTTAATGGCCACTTTGAACCTTCCCATATTGACTATAGGATTACATGTTTTATTATCCAATACTATCGTAGAAAATGTGCACTTTGTGTTGGATCCTGTTCATTTACCACATGAGCATCAACCTAATGTTAACCCTTCTCCTTCTTCCTCGAATGTTGAATCGACTTCCATTTATTCCTCTTCACTTGTTGAAAAATCTAATGTTAGTAAATGGGAGCGTAAGAAGAAGACGAAAAGGAAAGCTAAGAAGAAGAACACTAAGAAAAAGTTCATAGCTCCAACCTATGATTGTCATGTTGGAAGCGCACCAACCCCTGATCATCATTATGGGAGTAATGATGTACATGTTTCTGACTCCCATAAATATAAGTTCCCTTGTATACTTTGCAAGGATGATCACCTTCTCAAGGACTGCCCTGGTATTTCCCTTGTGTAAGAAGTGTAGTCCAAAAATCCTGTGTCGTCAATCTCTAATCATCATGCTGATGATACCCCGTCAACCAGTGACTCTTTGGTTAAGAGTAAAAAAGGAAAGGTCAGGTATCATTTCTTGCTATGTAAGGATATCCACCGCACTTACCTTTTTCCTCGCATGGATGAAGCTTCAAAGTTGTTGGAATATATTATTGTTCCTTGGAAACAACTTCCAATCGATTATGATAAGTTGTCCTTTGATATCCCATTAGTTGATCAAGTGGTCAATCCAAGTCCATCCTTGGCTGCTCCGACTTTTTTGCTGAAGAGCAAAGTCAAAGAGGTTGATCCATGTCCATCCTTGGTCAATACCACTCTTCTATTGAAGAGTGAAGTTGAAATGGTCGATCCAAGTCCATCGTTGGTTGATACCACTCTTCTTTTGGAGGCTGAAGTTAAAGTGGTCGAGTCGATGTTGTCTCCGCCTGATCCCACTCTTTCATCAGACAGTGTTGAGATTGACATAGTTCCTTCGACACATTCTTCTTCTTGTCCCTCTCTTCTAATCGAGAGTGAAAACCATCCAGCTGAAATTTGTGTAGTTAGTTATGATTGTTCTATGCAAGAGGAAAATTTTCCTCTTTCAACGAAACTCTCTCCAAGTAGTGAGGTTATTTCCTTTGACTAGAGTAACCTAATAGAATCTTGTCCTCATTCAAGTGTTCCTTTCCATTTAGTTGTGCGAATTAATGTTAAGAGTATACTCTGCACTATTGTTGATGAAGTGGATTCTGTTAACATTCTATCCTCTACTACTTGGAAAGCCACAAGTTCTCCTTCGCTTGTGCCAACCATCGATCATATACTCTCTTTTAATCGAATACCTACAACACCTTTAGGGATCCTTTCTCAGTTTCCTATTAATTTGGAAGGAAAAACTATTTGTATCTATGTTATGGTAATCCAAGGTCCCTTAGATTTCAATTTGCTCATGGGCATGATTATGTTTACGCCATGAAAGATGTAGTGTCCACACTATTTTGGGTGATGTATTTTCCCTATGATGGGAATATTGTGATCATTGATCATATTTCCTTCATTAAAACCGATCATCATATGACTCCTATTCATTATAATTCCCTGAATGTATTGCATGTTCTTGTGGTTCCTTCCCCTTCTATTTATCTTCTTCGCATCATAGGTAAAATTGGGGGCATGGCTCTAGTCTCTAGAAATCATACTGGAGTTAAGTTGCTATATTCTTATGTAAGGGGGAAACCGACCAACCTTTGGACATCATGTTGTCTTAGAACTGTCCCTGTGAGAATAGTTCCCATTATGTTTCAAGCTCATTAAATAATGAAACATATGGTGTGAGAATAGTTCCTTTCTATGTCAAGCGCGTTAAAAAATGAAATAGTAAATGTGATCATAGTTCCCATTATATGTCAAGCTCGTTATAGAATGAAATACATGCCAGTGAGCATAGATATTTCTCTGTGTCAAGCTTGTTAAAAAATAAAAATGACCTTTGAACACAGTTCCTTTTTTGTGTCAAGCACATTAAAAAGTGAAACATATTCTTCCATTTTGTCAAGAATCATTGAAGCTTGGTGGTCATGTACCCTAGCTCCTTATGTTGGGTTTAGTTACTTGACAATTATACAGGGGGGAAGTACCAACCACTGGACATCATGTTGCGAAATCACCCATAGATGGAAGCCATTTTGAGCATACTTTCTTTAGTTTCGAGCTCGCTAAACCATGAAACAACCCTTTGATCATAGTTCTTATTTTGTTCCAAACTCATTAAAAATGAAGTAGATACCAGTATTCTTTCAACTAATCTTCGAGCTCGTTAAAACAAGTGAGATGGTCTTGAGCTTACTTTTCATTTTGCGTGCTCTCGTTAAAACATGAAAACTGGTTTGAGCTTACTTTATCGTTTTTTTGTGCTCTGGATTCAAACATGAAAAAGGTTCCGAGTTCCTTTTATACCTTTAGCGTGCTCGTTAAAAACTTAGTGAAGAGGTATCGAGTATATTTTTACTGTTTTTCGGACTCGTTAAAATTTGAGTATGAATAAAGAAATCGTTATGGAGTTATATTTAAGCTCTTTTCAATTTCCCTAAAAACACAAAAATATTGCCAAGCGAACTTGTTACGTTCATGCTTGTAAAAGTATCAGAAGGGTCGACTAGTCGATGGTAGGTTGTCTCTTTTTCAGGACGACTAGGCCTATTTATGAAAAAGGACCTTTCAGAGTTTCCTTGTGTCTTCGTTTAGACTAATATGAACGATACTAAGTTTTTTTTTTCATCAAAATCATAAAAAAAAATATGGAAGACCCTTTCTGGGAATGAACTCCTCCTTTCTCAGGCTCATAAAACATATGAGAATGGACTCATTGCTTAATGAGCTATAATGAGTGTTTGTTACCCTCTTTGAACTCGTAAAAATGAAAAGAGGCACTCATCCTTCGTGATGGGGAAATTAAGGAAACATTTTGTATTTTGTTATGGCAGTACATAGTTACTCTTGAACATGGAACTCATTTGCATATGCATTTCAGTACTTGGGTAGTCATTTTGCCTTCAATTCTTGTTGATTCCTAGAGTATTATTACTCCCTTGAGTAGTCCAAGAATACTCTCACCATCAGTTGCATTGGGGTATCGGTATCATTCTCATGTCAATACTTCTAAGTCATGAGATGCCCATGTTCAAGAGAAGGTTGCTCATCTGTTCACTGTCTGCAGTCAATTTACCTTCTATCATACAGTCATCCCTGAGTCAGTATTGTATATCACTATGTTTTCTGGTTTATTCCAAAACATTTATGATTGTTTTTTATGTCGATGATGGGAAATTCATCATGGCCCTCCTTTGATGATTCTATTAATGTTGAATTCAACGCCTCATCCAGGAATTAGACTTAGAAACCAAAAAAAGTAACTTGGACCTACATTCCTCAATGTAAGGTTACCTCGATTTCTACATGAGTTTACATAATTAACTCTTGATTGAAAGATCTCATAGATTGTTTTACTCCAAGTCCTTTATTCACATTTGATGGTATGTACTGTGATACATTAGGAATCATTGACACCAATGGTGATTTCCATTGGACTTATTAATAGTTTACATCATTAACTGGTAATCAAGTGGTTTCTAACATGTTTGGCATCAAGACATTGTAATCACATGGTTAGATTCATATCATTGTGGGTTCAGCTTGAAGACCCTCGGTTGTGATATATCTTCACCCAAGTTGCGACAGACTTTTTTTTACTCATATTACACATATCCACTTTGTAGTGGTCGTGGTTGTTTTATCATCTCATCATGGATCTATGCTTGTGTCTAGTAGCCATGATTGTGTTCATTGGGTCTCTACTACCATGGATCTTAATTGTATTTGTCAACAACCATGTTATGAGTCATATGATATTTGAGTCAGTTGTATTGCAGCATCTTCCAACCAACATCCTTGCCTTTGATTTCTTCACTTTGCAAATCATTCACCTATCGCATTCCTCTAACTTCATGCTTTGGGGGGCATTCTATTACACTGAAATATTTTCCTCTTGATCCATGTGCCAACCCTTTTACTAATCCCCAAATTTCTCTTACTAAACTGGATTGATATTGAGGTTTTTCCCTACATTTTCCCTCTTCAGGAAGGCTGAAGTTTTTCCCCTTCATTATAGGTTCATCAATGGTTCTTTTTCCCTTCATGCTAGGTGAGCCAATTTCGGTGCTCTGTCTCCCACTGCTAGGTGCACCGATGGTGCTGTTTCCCTTCATGGAAGGTGTGCCGGTGGAATTTTGAGGGAAACAAATGGAGCTTCGAGACCCTTCTCAAAGGTGGATTAGGTGGAACTCTATCCTTATCATCTAGGTGAGGTGGAATTCATTTCCTAACCTATGGGAAAGATATCTTAGACTCCTCCTCCTAATACTCAACCTACTCTATCCATTTAGCCTTATAAATTAAACCCTCTCTCCATTTGGGAAGAGAGGAAGGACTATGGTACTTTTATTCTGGTGGAATTTATAGGTGATCCCTATCATTGTTTGAAATATTTGTCTTATATTGTTGGATGGAAGATTACAATGTTAAGGCTAGGCTGTGATCTTCTTTCCTATGTAATTCTATTTATCTCCTTGATTAAATTAATACAAATCTCTTTCCATAAATGTTATCATGTAAATAATGTTTATAGATTTCTTCCTTAACTATTAGATTAGATAAATTCATGTTTAGATACACATGTACTATTTGCATGTTTCAACTTACCTTACAGGGTTTTGTAGCTGAATATCTGAAGACTCCGAATGTTTTATCAAAAAAGAGAGAAGAGTATTTGCATATTGTAGGTAAGTGATCTATGTGCTAACTTGCATTTATGATTGATATGGGAAATTAGGTTGTATTATGTACTTGATTTGTTCTAGATCCACTTGTACTAGGGAGATATTCCTTGAGTTTACTTGAGTAGATTTATCAGATAACCCTCTCTCCCCTCTCTCTCTATCTTACCCCCCCTCTCTCTAACTCTCTCACTCTCTAAACCTATCTCCATTACTCTCTCTCTCTCTCTCTCTCTCTCTCTCTCTCTCTCTCTCCCGCGTTAGTGCATAAAGTTGAGGGACCTGGTAGAAGCAATGGGAGAATGCAGTCAATCACTCTTGATCCATAAAATAGAAATCATCCCAAGAAATCCCGACCCTACCAAGCCTAGTCCCAAGGCTTCCAACATGCATGCCAATTATGATACTACACAAAAACGCGCTCATGTTTTACCTTGCAAAAACATGCTCACATTTTTCTTCAATAAAATGCACTCTTGTTTTTCTTCATTAAATTGCGCTCTCATTTTGCTTCAGTAAAATGCACTCCTGTTTTGCTTGAATAAAACACGCCCCCATTTTTTTTAATAAAGCGCACTCTTGTTTTTCTTCAATAAAACACATTGCTGTTTTTCTTTAATAAAACATGCAAAATGAGGGGGGTTACTTAGTGGTAAGGGGAGACATAGGGATGTGTGTGTGTGAGAGAGAGAGAGACAAAGATAGAGTGGAGGGGGGTGGTCCTTAGTGGGACGGGGTGACTTGTGGATGTGTGTGTGAGAGAGAGAGAGAGAAAAAGGTGTGTTAGGATTTTAGGAGTTGGGGGGGTTTAGATTAATGTGGGGGTGTCTAGGTGCTATAGAGGGGATGTAGTAGGGGGGTAGGGGTTAGAGGTAGTTTTATTGGTTGGGGAGTGATATAAGGGAGGGGGGCGTTATTCATAAGGGGATACTTGTGGATGTGTCTACGGGTGTCTAGGTGTTGTAGGTTATAGGATAGGGGGTCTTAGTTGTAAGGGGAGACATAGGGATGTGTGTATGTGAGAGAGAGAGAGAGAGACAAAGATAAAGTGGAGGGGGGATCCTTAATGGTATGGGGTGACCTGTAGATGTGTGTGTGTGTGAGAGAGAGAGAGAGAGGAAGGGATGTGTTAGGAGCTTAGGAGTGGGGAAGGGGAAGCAGGCTATATTAATGTGGGGGTTCCTAGGTGTTGTAGAGGGGATGTAATAGGGGGGTGTGGGTTAGAGGTAGTTGGATTGGTTGGGGAGTGATATAAGGGAGGGGCATGTTAGTGGTAAGGGGAGACTCGTGGATGTGACCTGTGGATGTGTGTGGGGGAATCTAGGTTTTGTAGGTTAAAGGTTAGGGGGTGTTATTGGTAAGGGGAGACATAGGGATGTGTGTGTGTGTGTGTGTGTGAGAGAGAGAGAGAGAGAGAGAGAGAGAGAGAGAGAGAGTGGATGGGGGATGGTCCTTAGTGGGATGGGGTGACCCATGGATGTGGGTGTATGTGTGTATGAGAGAGAGAGAGAGTAAAAGGTGTGTTACATCTTAGGAGTGTGTAATATACCCATATCAGCAAAACAAAAATTCCTTTTTATTGCAAAAATCTATTTCCTCTTCTGGACAATCATCTTTGAATGGTTATATACCCACTAAAACATAGGTAGGTCAGTCACCCAAAAATAATGAGTCAACAGTATGAAATTAATTCCTTGCAATCCTTCCTAAAACTAATATTGATAAAATACTTAACATGTTAGGAAGGAACCTTAGGGATAATTATGACTTTTACTCCACATATATAAGTTGTTTCATATATATTCATCAAAATAAACAATTATTGTATTGTTAGGCTATTTGCATATTGTAAACATTGAATAAGGCTATTGTATTTAGAGTACTCAGAAGAAGCTATAGTACTATTCACTTCATAAAAGGAGAGTATGTAACCTCTCTGATACTAAAAAAATTTCCTAAGATAAAACAACTCATACCTTCGTTACAAGCACCCAAACTATTTCTACTATCAAAACGTTCCTCTATCATATTCAGTATTACTATCAAGATGTATTTGCAATGTTATTGATTATTTATGATACATGCATTTATATGAATCCATAATCTATGGAAAAATCATTTATGCATTTTCATATGGTATTACTCTTACTCATCTTTTTAGGGAAAGGAATGAAAGGGAGTACAGTTAGCAATCTAATTACCACAGACTCAAAGTTTACAAGGCATAGCCTTTCACTGTAACCCCATCAACTTAAAGGACTATCCATTTTCTATTTCTTAACTAAATAAATCATGAGGGGTACACTTTCAATGTCAAATATTTACCATTTCCAATCAATAGTACATCAGCCATGTTGATAACAATGTCTTAATGTGATTCAAATAAACTATTGTTCAAACTTTTCATTACTATAGTGATTTAATCAATATTAGTGTGAGGAATAAACATTATGATATCTTTCCTTGATAATTCTCTATGCAGTATTAAATCAATTAATAACAACACCTTAAATACAAAGTACAACACAAGGAAAGGAAAACATAGGACACAAAACAAGAGAGACACCAATGTATGTGGTTCACCCAATCCATAGGCTACGTTCACCCAGTTGTCATGCTGTGTAATTTTTATTCAAAATAATCGGTTACAACCACAACAACTCTTGTTTCCAGACTTCTTATAAATGAATCTACACAAGTGTAAAGCTCAATTACACTTGTACTTATGGGGCCTACAAAATAAAAAGTATGCTTATAACGAGAAGGACATCTCTGTACAACCGACACTTACACATACTAAATACACTATAAAACATATATTATCATTTTAAATACTCCAGTTGTGAAATTTTTAACCTATCAAAAGGAATATCTATGCCTAGTCCCAAAATGCGGCTAGGGTATAAATTTCCATTTTGGAATGCCAACACTGTTAAGGAATACACATCAATTTCCTATCAATAGCAACATGAAGCTAGGGTATAATTCCTCGCTCATGACTATTTGAAGCTAAAATTTAAGTTCAAATCCAACAACACAGGATTAACACAATTCTGTATTATAAATAGGCATCGTTCTTTTATAATATTATCATGAACAACAAAAATAGTGTTAACCAACAGGTATACTCTACATGCATCCCTACTAAATATTTATCATCCTCCCATACATAGAAAGCATTATATCTCTGGTGACTCAGCCACATGCCAGTCATGGAAAATGAACAAAGAAAAACACTAGCAAGGAACCATGTTCTATCTCTGGCATTTCAGCCACCTACCAAATTGCAGCACTGGGGAAAAATGTAAACTCCAGCCCAAAATATCACAAAAAAACAACAACGTTCTATCTCTGGATTTTTTAGCCATCTGCCAAATCGCAATATTGGTCAAAAATGCAAACTCCATCCCAAAAAATCATAGGCAATAAACCATTGTTCTAACTATCAACAAATTGCATCTAGGGTCGATTCTAGCTCTGCAATGAAATCCAATGAGCTCATGGAAATGATAGATTCCAAACGCAAATCATAATACACAGAAAGATTTGAATCTTTGGTCAATTTACACCTACGCTCGGTTCTAGATCAAAATTGGGATCCAGTGTAACAGAAAAATCCATAATCAAAATGCAAATCACAACACATAGTGATGTTAACCTTGGCAAGTTGTATCTTTAGTTGATTCTTGGATATGCATTGAAACTCATGCAAACAAGGAACTAATAGATCCTAAACACAATCACATACATAGCGATGTTAACCTTAGCAAATTGCATCTTTAGTTGATTATTGGATATGCAGGCACACTCATACAACTCAATGATTTCCATACATATGAAAGAAAGGAAGCAAGAAAGCTATCTTGAGTTCTGTCCTTATAGGTGGCACATCCACAAAAAATAAAAAGGAGAAGATAAAACTACCCATCCATAAATATGGGTTGTGTGCTGATCAATGGTTCAATTAGTGGCATACTGTTGATATTAAGGAACTCTGATAAAATAAAAACTTATTGTCATAGCTCGACTGGGCCAGGCTTGTATTGGATTTAAAGAAGTTGAGAGAAAGGATTTAAAAGGTATAAGACAACCATGGCATAAAAACATATGGAATACTGGATGGATCTAGATACGGTTCTACAATAAAATACACTATGATTTTAATCAATAACTTAGCTAAGTTAATTCCATACACAGAGGTATATCACACACTACAGATATGAACCTTTAGCGATCAAAACACAGAAGTTAGTTCAACGCATACCGGTAAATTCGTAAGCCGAGATGGGTCACTAATGCACCAACCATATAAGCCAAGACTCGCAGTAGACAAGATACTGAAGTAAACACTCAAACGTTCCCCTATTCAGTAAATCGCCTTCCTCATTTTACCCAAAGGAATACCGAGCTCCCCCTCAGCATGCAGAAAGCGTTCTCCAACGTAGAGATTTATTTTTTCTTTCACGCTCATAGCTTTCTTCCTGAAATCTGCATAGATCTTTTATATAGCTCAGAATTGATGATCATCACGAGTGCAGGGATTTTTCCCGCCCGCCCAAACAAAAATCGTAGCTTACTTAAATAGCCAAAAGAGGAACAGTTGTTTCCTTAAGGTGTGCCCAACTTCCCACCATTCAAGACAATAATTCTGTCGTTATCCTTGTCGAGCAAGTCTCCCTTAAAAAATTTTGTAAAGTAATTCTTTCGAGGCATGTGTACGGCCTCGAAATAGTCTTTACTGAAATATTTCCTTTCAAAAACTACTGCTTAAATAAAAATATGTGAATTTACACTTTAATAATCTTTGTTGGAGGGGGAAGTAACTAAATTAATTACTTCTGGCGGTTCATAGAAAGGAAAATATTATTTTCCTAGATAAGTGTTATAAATATCTAGGGGATTATTCTTTAATAGGTAAACACCCTTTATTTAAATTATACAAAGGATTCTCCCTCTACTCTAGGATCATTTCTGGTTGTTAAGAGTATAAGGGATCCTAATTAAACCTTGTTTACTCATCATCTTAGGCAATTTCCCATCACCATTTAATATAATTACACATATATAATACACCTATAAACACTTTTCTTCACATATTCCCCAAATATATGTCAAGTACAATATGTGTTTCTCTATGTACATTAGTCTAGGTGGACGGTATTTCACCATTTTAATTTTTAAACGAGGCATGCTGAAGATTGTATCTTCCTTTACCAAATATTCTTAAGGGGGCTAAAACCTCTAGTCTTTTTAACCATTAATTTCTTGGTTTGTTTTTCCCTTTTAAACACTTAACCATTGACTCTTTTATGTCGACATTAAGATGATTTCAACTTCCTCCATCATGGCTTAACAATAATAGGCTTAGTAACTTGGCTACGGTATTTTAGTTGGGATCATTTCAGAAATTAAGGATCCCTCATAGGTGAGTCCTTATCTCTAACACTATCATGATAAATATGATAAGTAATACTATGTCCTTGAATTATGGCTCCCTAAATGTTCACCTTTATCCCTAATGGTTTTAGTTCAGCCCTTGTTAAGTGGTGCCATTGTCTTACGTCTCCTAAATTTTCCACTTTGGTAGTTAACTTATATAAGCTGTACGGTTTTGTTTATGGTGGGGCCTTGGCCTTGAGCTCCTCACTAGAACAAGTACAATAAACATTTGTAATTACAAAATATATAGGGTATGCAAGAGGGTTGTTACAGAGTGGGGGGGTGTTAGATTAATGTGGGGGTGTCTAGGTGTTGTAGAGGGGATGTAGTAGAGGGGTGGGGGTTAGAGGTAGTTGGATTGGTTTGGGAGTTATATAAGGGAGGGGGGTGTTATTAGAAAGGAGATACATGTGGATGTGACCTATGTATGTGTGTGGGGGTGTCTAGGTGTTGTAGGTTATAGGTTAGGGGGTGTTAGTGGCATGGGGAGACATAGGGATGTGTGTGTGTATGAGACAAAGATAGAGTGGAGGGGGGGTCCTTAGTGGTATGGGGTGACCTGTGTATGTGTGTATATGTATGTGTGTGTGAGAGAGAGGAAGGGGTGTGTTAGGAGTTTAGGAGTGGGGGAGGGGTTAGATTAATGTGGGGGTGTCTAGGTGTTGTACAAGGGATCTAGTAGGGGGGTGAGGGTTAGAAATAGTTGGATTGGTTGGGGAGTGATATAAGGGAGGGTGGTATTAGTCATAAGGGGATACCTATGGATGTGTCTTGTGGATTTGTGCAAGGGTATCTAGGTGTTGTAGGTTATAGGTTAGGGGGTGTTAGTGGTAAGGGGAGACATAGGGATGTGTGTGTGTGTGTGTGTGTGTGTTTATGAGAAAGAGAGAGAGAGAGAGTGGAGGGGGGGTCCTTAGTGCGATGGGGTGACCTATGGATGTGTGTGTGTGAGAGAGAGGTCAAGAGGTGTGTTAGGGTTTTAGGAGTCGGGGGGGTTAGATTAATGTGGGTTTGTCCAGGTGTAGTAGAGGGGATGTAGTAAGCGGGTAGGTGTTAGAGGTTGTTGGATTGGTTGGGGGAGGGGGTTGATAAGGGGTTATAGGTAGAAATGGAGAGGGAGTGTTAAGGAGTTAGAGGTAGAGACTAATGGGGGTGTTAAGATAATGGGGGTAAGTGGACAAAGGGGGAAAGAGAGTGAGACAATGTGTTAGTAGGTGGGGAGATAGAGAGGAGG
>LPNX010549170.1:255812-277436 GCA_001517045.1 Pseudotsuga menziesii
GATCTGTTCTAGTGTGTGGCACCGTGTGGAAGCGTCTTAGGGGCATGGCCAGCCTGAGCACACTCTAGTGGACTATGCCTAACCCAAACCTATAGAAATAGTTCTCCTAACATTCATCTCCATACTTAACTATTTTTACAAGAATGCACTTCCTACTGTACAAGTAAGCCAATTACAACAAAGAAACAAATGTCTGTGGGAGGCCCATCTTGAACGTGAAGGTGCCTAATGCCCATGTATAATATGAAAATAATTGTTACAATGACACAGGATGCCACAAAACCGCAACTCATCCAATAGATCACCAAAACTGGCTACACCACGAGGGCTTCACTTAGTGAACCTCTCACATAGCACGTGCAATCATGGAGTATTAAAGAATACCCTTAATTTATGTAGATATTGGTCCAAACTCCTTTTGTTAAAACCCCCTCCCAATATCTAAAATGTCCCCACCACCTTTTTTTATGCCCTAATCCTTATAAACCTTCCTAACCGCCCACCTTAAACCCCTCATCCCCCCCAATACCTGCAATATATTGGCCTGATTTTTAAGAAATTTAAAACCCACAATATGAACTAACGTGCTAGGATATTGGTCAACAAGTGAATTCCCCGTGGGCTACACTCACCTCATACAACTAAATCCAATCATACATATAGTTGTCACCATCGCATACGCACGTTTGCATCCTCGCTAAGACTATGCCAAGTCTCATCACAAGCTACATCCAACCAAAACTTGTTGTAGCTAGCTTCATTGTTTTGTCACTGCGTCCAACTCTCGCTATTTGTTAGTTTTTCATCATATAATCAAGCATTATTATCTTAGGATCTTTTAACTGAGAGAATAACAAGCACAACAATAAAACATAAGCACATTACAAGAGACAAGAGACACAAAGAGTTTTCCTCGGGGAAACCATAAAGGAGAAAACCCCGCAAATTCCTGAGAGATAGAATCAGCACCAAAACAGTAAAAGCCCCAAAACATTAAGATGATCTCCACACAGCAGTAGTCTCTCTCTCTCACACTGAGCGAGCTTCTCCTCTCTCACTCATGTGCCCTAATGAGTGAGTGTGAGTGTTGCAAGTGATAAATAGAGAGGCTCTCACTCTCTATTTATATTCTTCCGTTTACTTGAAGTGCACTCCAACATGTCGGCCTCACTTAACAATTACTTACTAGAGCCGACATCTCTAGGAGTGTCTAATAACCCTAGTGCCCCACCACTTGTGGGGAATTTGCCTCCTCTAACCAATAGGAGGGTAACACAATGGTGGGGACTATTGCCCCAACTTACAATGACTCACCTAGGGTCGACTTCACTAGGATAGTATAATAACCCAAGGGCCCCACAACTGTGGGCAATTTACATTAGAGGAATTTTGGGGTCTAAAATGGACCTCCTAAGGAAAATAATAAAATAATAGTTAAAATAATAAAATAATATTGATTAATTTTGGAGGAAGAAAGAAAAAAACTACTTTTTGTGTTCATATTTTCGACATATCTCCCTCTGCTTTTACTCAAATTTTGATTGGGAGAGCTTGTTGGATGTGGAAATTGATTCCGTATCCAACGAGTACCCACACTGCATACTTTTGATGGACCCCGCTACCTCAAAAACAAGAAATACCTGAAAAAAAGTGACGATGATGTCATCGTCACGTTTTCTAGGTATTTCTTGTTTTTGAGGTAGTGGGGTACGTCAAAATTATGTAGTGTGGGTACTCGTTGGATGCGGAATCAAATTCTGCATCCAACGAGCTCTCCCAATCGAAATTTGAGTAAAAACACAATGAGATATGTCGAAAATACGAACAAAAAAAGTTGTTTTTTTTAATGACAAATATGTCAATTCAACAATTATGGTTGACTTATTTTATTGAAATTCTATTGGTTCTTGAATTCCAACTCACAAAAACTTATTTTCGCACGTTTTCTTATAAGGCCCATTTTATACCCCAAATTTCCTCTAATGACCCTTGACCAATAGGAGGGTTACCCACAATGACTTGACATGACTTTCACATTATAGAAACTTCTCGATCAGAACATCAGGGCATGACACGACTCAAATACATTACAATACATCCCGAAATAAACATCAGGCTACAATACATAAGAAATATGGATGAATACATTCCAAAGTTACAATTACATCAACACCCCCTCTTAACTAGGAAGGTATTCTCTCGACACAATTTATTAGCACAAGTCTTCTTCTCTGTATCATCTGGGTCATCGTCAGGTCTTCGTCATCTTCAAAGTCATGTTCATCTTCAAGTCATCTTTATCTATAATTCATCTTCATCTGGATCTAGATCATCACTTGATCTAGATCATCATCATTGAATCTAGATCATCACTCGATCTGAATCATCATCACTGGATCTGGATCATCACTAGATCTGGATCATCATCACTAGATCTAGACCATCACTCGATCTGGATCATCACTAGACATAATCACTGGATCTAGATCATCACTCGATCTAGATCATCATGGAACATCATCACTAGATCTCGATCATCTCTCAATCTTGATCATCTCTGCTGGATCATCTTCACTGGATCTAGATCCTCACTCGATCTGGATCATCACTAGATCTAGATCATCATCACTCGATCTAGATCATCACTAGACATCATCACTGGATCTAGATCGTCACTCGATCTGGATCATCATGGAACATCATCACTGGATCTGGATCATCTCTCAATATGGATCATCTCTGCTGGATCATCTTCACTGGATCTAGATCCTCACTCGATGTGGATCATCTCTCAATCTGGATCATCTTCACTGGATCTAGATCCTCACTCGATCTGGATCATCACTAGCTATCATCACTAGATCTCGACCATCACTCGATCTGGATCATCCATGGTGCTATCTCATGATTCTTCTCGTCACAGGAAGTTCTACAGAGCCAACCCTTTTCATGCTAGTTGTAGGCCTAGACATCATGTAGATATTTGCCGAGCACTTACATCTGACCTACTCGTCAGAAAGGCACATCCATCTAGACAAGAACAAATCCTATCACAGTAATGGAAGACTCTCATCCAGACAGGAACACATCTTATCACAGTGATGAGATATTTTAGCACTTACATCTGACCTACTCGTCAGAAGGGCACATCCATCCAGACAGGAACACATCCTATCATAGTGATGGAAGACTCCCATCCAGACAAGAACACATCCTATCATAGTGATGAGATATTTCAGCACTTACATCTGACCTACTTGTCAGAAGGGCACATCCATCTAGATAGGAACACATCCTATCACAGTGATGGAAGACTCCCATCCAGACAGGAAGACATCCCATCACAATGATGAGAGATTTCAGCACTTACATCTGACCTACTCGTCAGAATGGCACATCCATCCATACAAGAACACATCCTATCACAGTGATGGAAGCTTCCCATCGAGACAGGAACACATTCTATCATAGTGATGAGATATTTCAGCACTTACATCTGAGCACATGGGAACACATCCCTCAGTCGCTCCAGAAAGGCTCTGCACTTACATCCATCCAGAAAGGAACACATCCTATCATAGTGATGGAAGGGCTTGCACTCACATCTAATCCTATGAGAACACATCCTAGCAGTCATATCAAAATGGCCCCCATTCCTCGACTGAGCTGCTTGGTAACTGACCAGGCACCTCCATTCTCCTAGAGAATGAAAGTTTCCCTTACATTCGACCTGCTCATCGAAATGGCCAACACTCACATCTGACATGGAAGGAACTTAATCCTTTAGCCATGACAGAATGGTTCAGCCCTTACATCTGGTCAAGTGGGAACACATCCGTCTATCACATCAGAATTGCTACTCAGTCCTACACTGAGTGATCCTGGTAACTGACCAGGTGCCTCCATTCCTAGAATGGCAATTGCCCTTACATCTGTCCTGCTCGACAGAATGGCCAGCACTCATATCTCACATGGAAGGAACCAATCCTCTCACCATGACAGAATGGCTCAGCCATTACATCTGACCATGGAAGGAACCAATCCTCTCACCATGTCAGAATGGCTATGGGTCTCATCACTTTCTTTTAGAGGAAACCTCGATCTAGAGAACACCAAGCTTCTCCCTGAAGTACTCAAACTTCAACCTAGCCAATGGCTTCGTCAATACATCAGTTATCTATTCCTCTGTCACAATATAATGGAGCTTCACTGCTCCTCTCTGCACCATATCCCTGATATAGTGGTACTTGATCTCGATATGCTTCGACTTGTCATGGAACACTGGATTCTCTGACAACTTCACACAACTCTAGTTGTCACAATGTATACAAGTAGCATCCAACTGGAGATCAAATATATCAGATAGTAGCTTCCGCATCCATACTGCCTCATAATTAGCTGAACAAGTTGCGACATACTCTGCTTCAGCTGTACTCAGTGCCACACAGGATTGCTTCCTGCTAAACCAAGAGATCACACCTGATCCCATATTGAAGCAACATCCTGAAGTACTCTTCCTGTCAATGGCACTGCCTGCCCAATTTGAATCAACATAGCCCTCTAGTTTAATCTCTTGATTCACATCGTACTTGAGCCCATAATCAACTATACCCTTCAGGTACCTCAGAATATGCTTTGCAGCAGTCAAGTGAACACTTCTCGGATCTGTCAAGTGCTGGCTCAAGGTGTTCATTGCAAAAAAAATGTTTGGTCTTGTGTTCATCAGGTACATCAATGACCCAATCATCTAACGATACATCGTAGGATCAACCGAATCTGACGAAGCATCACTCAATAGCTTCAGGTTTAATGCCATAGGTGGGGCCATAGCTTTACAGTCCATCATCCCAAACCTCTTTAGGATCTCTACTGCATAATTCCCTTGTCCAAGGAAGATTCCATATGTACTCTGCCACACCTCCATACCTAGAAAGTAATGCATCATCCCCGAGTCCTTCATTTCAAACTCAGCAACAATATTTCTCTTCGTATCAGCAATCAACCCATCTGTACCTGTCACAAACAGATCATCTACATACAATAGGAGTATCACTGGGTTGCCATCTTCAACCTTGTAGTAAAGGTTGGAATCTTCTTTACTCTTGGTAAATCCTAGAGTAATCAGTAACCTGTCCATCTTGTCGTACCATGTTGATCCTCAGGATATTTTGTAGTCACTCCCTCTGAAGTGGAGCATCATACTCCCTCTGACTTCTGTACTCTATGGATTGAAACATTCTGTACTGGAGTGACAAGTAGCTTCCTATGCTACTAATATTCTACATGAGCATCTAGTGTATAGACTTGCATCTTCAACCTTGTAGCAAAGGTTAAGATCTTCATTAAGCTCCTCATGTATGTTTTATCCCATGGGTGTTTTTTGAGCTCGTACAAGGCCTTCTTTCATTTTCACACATGATTCTTCCTGTCATGTGTCTTCACTTGCAATGGCTGCAAATGTCTCTTCATAGTCTATTCCTTATTTTCGTGAGAAGCCTCGTGCTACGAATCTTGCCTTGTATCCAACGATGTTTCCATCTACTGCATGATGGAACTACAAACTTCCCTTTATGTATCGATACTGCATCCTAGACATCATTCTTCTTGAACTGTCATCACTTGTTCTTCGGATCAAGTTTCATCCTTCTTTACTTGCAGGCAATTATGTATGCGATCTTTCCTACAAGTCAAATGCATTTGTATGGTTAGAACATTTCATAAGGAATATTCATACTGGAAAATACTTATGCATAAATCTATGATCATGCAACTACTTTAGCCAATACAAAATTCATCCATATCTCACATAAACTTTCTAGATGCCTTCCATCTCTACCAGGACAACATTGAGATTGTGCACTAATCCAATATGTTAGCAAAGAGGTTTCATTATAGATAAGTAGCAATGGAGAGTTGTATAGCACCATGAGCTACTTACCCATCACATGCATATTGGTAGTATACTATTATTAATGCGGACATTGTATTATGCATAATACATTAACTGAATATAAACAAATGCATAACAAGACAATATCATGAAATGACAATTGAATACTGATCTTTATTTGTTTCATGGGTAGACTCCTTCTTGAGTCTTCAACTACATCATCTTCTTCATTCATAATAGCATCGTTTCTTATCCAAATGCTAGGATGGATAAGAAGTTCTTCAAGAGTTGAGATCTTCAATTTCCCCATCGATTGAGATATCTTCTTTAGAAGGTGAAAGCTTGATCTTCAATTGCTTCCATCTTCTATTCTCTTCTTATGAGTCGAGCTTCTTCTTCTTTTTGGAGTCTGCTGAAAGTAATCACTTCCTTCTAGAACACATTCCTTGAATGAATGAATTCCACGATCCTGGGAGGTCATTCAAGGTGGCCATCACCACTTCTACATTCTTCACTTCCGCTTCAAGTTTTTCTTTGATTTGAGAGACCCTTGTATAGTATGACTACA
The DNA here is from genome assembly GCA_001517045.1 of Pseudotsuga menziesii. Taxonomy (NCBI): domain Eukaryota; kingdom Viridiplantae; phylum Streptophyta; class Pinopsida; order Pinales; family Pinaceae; genus Pseudotsuga; species Pseudotsuga menziesii. The sequence goes on from LPNX010549170.1 coordinate 262,271, forward strand.
TGGTCTCTGCATTCTGGATCTTCACTTCCTTCAACTATTTTCTTAAGGTCATATTCTGATTTCTGTTCTTCCCTTCAAATAGCTTGGTCAAGGAATCAAACATCATTGGTGTCTTTATGGAAGAAACTTGTAGTACAAGTTGATTTGTGACTGAATCAGCAATGATCTTCTTGGCCTTGACCATGTTCTTCTTATGTAAGGCTTCTAGCCTCATCTCCCTCTGGAACTGGAACCTTTCTACTCATGTAGGTGTCCAATTCATTTTCTTTAGAGAGATCATATACTTCCATTCTTGGAAGTTTTCAACTTAAAAAATCTTATCATCAAGATGATGTGATAGATCACTTTTAAATGAGAACCTCAAATGAAAATAGCAAAGGATTTAGATCTTACCAATTTGAGGTGTTCGTCCTGGTTCCGGAGATGGCTGATCTAGGGTTTGTCATAGAAACCCTAATTTTCAAAACTTGGAATCTTCTAGATATGATTGGATAGACAGATATATCTCTTCAAATGGATCTGTCCAATGTACTCCTTTTCTGAAAACAGTGGAGGGAAGCTTCCGGAACAGGAAGCCCTAGATTTCCAATTTCTTCTATAGAAATTCCTGTTACTGTTTCTGTAATATATATGAAATTAATAATCCTCTATGTATGAAATTTCTCACGGAGGTAACCTCTCCTGTCCTTGATATAACAACATAGGTTTCATCAGAATTGATTTTACCATTTGGGATTTATTATCTTTTTCCCATGGTGACCTGTTACAGAACTGTTCAGAACAAAGAAGTTGTACGGAATGACACATGTCACTGGTTCATATTCTGCATCTAATATTCGTAACACCGAATACATAGTCCGTGCTCTTTCTAGAACATCTTCAGGAATTCCATTTGGACCTCTGTATCCCAAGATATTGCAATTCTCCCCAGGTGTCCTGTTTAGGGATGAATTCTGGAAGAGGATAGAACCCTAACTTGGAGGGATCATATCTCCCAGAATACAACGAATATGAAGCTTATTTTTGGATACAATGTTCATCAGGATTTTATATTCAACCCCAGAAATTTTCAGCTTCTGATACTTCTCCAACCTCAGAATATAGCGATTGTACCAAAACTTATCATTTTTAGTATTTAGGGTTTTTCCTAGCTGAGGGTCAAACTAGGGTTTGACTTTCTCGGAGTTGTACCCAACCAAATTTCTTGATCTAGGTCTCTAAAATTCGGTTTTGATGAGGAAAACAATCCTATTCTTGTCTCACTCAAAAATTCCTCTTCTGTACAAATCCCTAATTTCCACATAAAAAATTGAAAATGCTCGGAATCAAATTCCGCTTCGACAGAAAGATGCGCCCTTCAGTGGAGAGTCAACCCAGCATATTTTTGCTAATGGATTATGGAGAGAGACACAAAAAGTAAGAATCCCTAGCTTCTATAGCTGCACAATGTCTTCTTCTCAGGTTAGCTCTTATACCATGTTATTTTTTCATCATATAAGCAAGCATTATGATCTTAGGATCTTTTAACTCAGAGAATAACAAGCACATCAATAAAACATAAGCACATCACAAGAGACAAGAGACACAAAGAGTTTTCCTCGGGGAAACCATAAAGGAGAAAACCCTACAACTTCCTCAGAGATAGAATCAGCACCAAAATAGTAAAAGCCCCAAAACATTAAGATGATCTCCACACAGCAGCAGTCTCTCTCTCTTACACTGAGAGAGCTTCTCCTCTCTCACTCATGCGCCCTAATGAGTGAGTGTGATTGTTGCAAGTGATAAATAGAGAGGCTCTCACTCTCTATTTATATTCTTCTGTTCACTTGAAGTGCACTCCAACATGTAGGCCTCACTTAACAATTACTTACTAGAGCCGACATCTCTAGGAGTGTCTAATAACCCTAGTGCCCTACCACTTGTGGGGACTTTGCCTCCTCCGACCAATAGGAGGGTAACACAATGGTGGAGACTATTGCCATGACTTACAATGACTCACCTAGGGTCAAATTCACTAGGATAGTCTAATAACCCAAGGGCCCCACAACTATGGGGACTTTAACCCTTGACCAATAGGAGGGTTACCCACAATGACTTGACATGACTTTCACATTATAGAAACTTCCCGATCGAAACATCGGGGCATGACATGACTCAAATACATTACAATACATCCTGAAATAAAAATCGGGTTACAATACATAAGAAATATGGATGAATACATTCTAAAGTTACAATTACATCAACACTATTGTCAAACACCTCCGTTGAGCCACCTTTTCAAGATAGCACTTGACTTGTCAAGCCACCATGCACGTTGCACGTTGACTTAGCCAAATTAGATAACTATTGAGATGCATAACACACCTAGCATGGATGCCTCTACTGATATTGCTAATCCCTGAACAAACCTCTTCCAAGTGCTTCAACCACCTGCAGATCCTTCCCGACTCTTCATGACAGGACTGTTATCAAGAATGCCCAATGTTGTTGTACCACTCTTGCTTAGGCATTTTCCAAAACACCCCATCGACTTGTCCATGAGCCTCTCCTCCATCAATCTGAAACATCCACCACTGTCTCATCTCGAAAGGAACTGCAAATTTCCTCCTTGTAGACGCACTTCTAAATGCACTACTGAACAACCCTCCGTGAATGCCCATCTGGAACGTGCCTTCTTGGGCACACTCGTTTGGAGTGCTTCCACTAAATGCACTCCTAGACACATCTTTGAACTCCCATCAAAACTTATATGCTTTAGGAGGTCACTCTTCTAAATTATTCCAAAGATCATTGCTGTGGAGCTCTTTTCCAAGGCGCTCCTCAAGCTCACCTTCTATGAGCATTTTTCTGACCTCCCTGCTGAACGCACTATCTTGTTGAGTGCTAGCACTTATAAAACCTGAGCGTTGCCTCCTCAATGCTCTGCAAAATCAAACATGATTTGTGGAACGTGCCTCCATTTGAGACACCTTTCTGTGTAACCCTCATCTAAGCGCACCTTGGTGATTTTGGCAATGCCTTACGAACCTGCCAAAATGCACCTAAGCATGCACCTTCAGATCCTTTACCAAAACACCCTATGTGTCGAACACACCTTCCTTCGGAGTGGTAACCTCCTTAGCACACCTAGGCGCACATGTTGAGTCCCTGCGGAAGTGCTCTTCAAAAATGCACTTCCTGGAGACCTGCGAAATGCTCATCCTACAGAGCGTCCCAGTCTACAGAACACTTTCCCTGCATACTAGCCTGGTCTGCAGAATGCTCACCTTGCGGAGTGCCCTTATATGTGGAGCACTCTCCATGCTAAGCGAACCTTCCTATAGAGTGCACCTACCTGTAGAGCACACCTTCCATAGAGCACGCACATGTTGGATGTTCCTACATGCGGAACACACCTCTCTACAGAAACTCCTTTATGTAGAGTGATTGTCTATGGAGCATGCCTATGGATGGTCCTATGGACTCTCCTCCTAAGATCTTCTGCAGATGCATCTGTGAAGTTCACATACCACGCAACTTAAGACAAATATCCTCTCTTGAGTTCTCTATGAAGCACCTCCCCAAAGGGAGCGCCACCCCCAAAGTGACTCCTTTTTATTGTTGACTTTAGGTTTCCTCTATTAGCCAATTTATACACTTGGGAAAATTCTTATTTGGACTTTCGCACTCCTTAGCCAAGACCTTAGCCCACTTAGCACCATTATCACACTTAGCTCACTTATCATACTTAGCCACCATGCGCACCGTTTTTATTGGCACCCCCACCCAACAACCCATCAAACTGCCGAGTGGTTCCCATGACCCATGGGAAGTCCAACACTTAGTCATTTTATTCATCAAGTTCCCATCTCTGTGTGGCCCAATGGGTGTTTCACCCAGGTGGCAAGGAACCCCACCTTCATTGTCAACATGGCCATGACAGGCTGGTTGACAAGTGGAAGCACTAGCATTCACTTTCTAGCTATTGCAAAAGCATGATCCTTAAAAACATGGTCATGTTCAATCAGAAGGGGAACTAAGATGGTGGCTCATTTAATTCCAAAACTGACCCAAAGACCTAGGAAATCTTATATAAACCTTCAAATTGAGCAAGAAGCTCACTACTCATTATGATTTCTGATAGAATGAACCTTGTGACAGATACAAACTGAAAATTCAGGAACATAAGAAATTTGATGAGGTTATAGCTAAAGTGTGTGGAAATTGAACCCAGTGATAGATTAATTTTACTCCCAACAATTAGCAATTGATCATGCAAAATCACTCACAAAAGAGACTAAAATTGGAGCTGAACACTAAATTGTATTAACTCAGTGTACAATAGCCAACCTTGTAATATAATAGGTTGCTAAATAAATAATATACATCATGGATTCGAATGCATGAGGAGAAATTTGAATCTACCATAAAGCAGGCTTACTAGAATTAAGCAAATCCCCCATAGGTGTAAAAAGTTGATCCCAAATCTGTCATGGAGCTCACGAATTAGAAAAATGGATTAGGCAAGGTAAAGACTGATGGAATGACAACTCATACATGCTTTTCCAAGGAGAAAAGAGAGGAGGATGTGTAGGACAAAAAACTAGTCAACCTCATGTAGTCAAGCTTTTCCTTTTGCCTTAAAACACTGAAAAAGCAGGCAATAAAGTAGAAAAGTAGAAGGGTGCTTAGGAGGCCAAGAATAAAGTAGATTTGATTCCTTGAGGTTTCACAAGTGCTACATGGGTCAAATAAGGCAATTTTGACCACTATGGATAGGTAAATGACAACTTGCACAAGGTGGGACACATGAACTAGGAAAATAAGACAAAAATAATTAAATTAATGTCTAAGGTAGTAAAGTATGGGTTGATTATTCTAACACCCCCCATTAATCCTGAATTATGAGTAATATATCAAAAAATTATAGGGCCTAGCAACAAGGCTTAGTCACCCTTTTACATACTGCATGTCGATACAACCAAGGAAAGAGGCAAAACCAACTTGGGAAAATCCTCCCTTAAACATGGGCTGTAAAACAAAATTTGGAAATATTGTCTTCACTCATGCTTCACAGCATGATCATCAATCTCGAGCAATGATTTGAGATTGCTGAAGTTCTTCTCACAAAATTATTTGGTGAATATATCAGCTACTTATTCTGAAGATGAACAGAAGAGTAGGTGAATGGTGCCATCATGCACAAGCTCTCTGATGTAGTGCATATGGATCTCAATGTGTTTGGTTCTCTACTTCTGAACTGGATCTTTACAGATTCAAATGGTACTTTGGTTATCATAGTAGATGGTAGTTTAGTACTCTGATTCGAAGCCACACTCTCCAAGTAAACCCTGCAACCATAAACATTGAGTTGTTGCATTAACAACTCCTCTGTACTATGCTTCTGTAGATGAGAGTGCAATGGCACTCTGTTTCTTGCTTGACCAACTGATTGGCCCTTTTGCAAGCATGAACACATATCCTGATGTGGATTTTCTCTCTATGCTATCACCTGCCCAATCACTATCAGTAAATCCAATCAAATCAAGATCATATTTTTCTTTATAGAAGATCCCATGTGTCCTTGTTTCCTGAACAAAGTTAAGGATCCTTTTGGATGCTTTCCAATGGATCTCATGAGGCTGATCCATGTATATAGAAGCCACACTTACTGCATAAGAAATATCAGGTCTAGTATGTGTCAGATACAACAAACATCCAATCAATTTCCTATACAGTGTATTGTTTACCATAGGTGAAGAATCAGCTTCTTCCAGCTTCACTCTTGAAAGGAAAGGAGTTTTTCTTGCTTTGCAATCCTTCATTCTGAATTTGTTCAGCAAGTCCAAGGAATATTTGGACTGGTTCACCTTGATTCCATCTTTGGTTTGAGCAATCCCAAAAATTGACTTAAGAGCCCCAAATCTGTCATGGAGAAGGCTTGGTTCATAGCACCCTTTAAGGAAGCAATCTCATCCTTTGAGCTTCCTGTAATGAGGAGGTCATCAACATATAACACAATTATCATTAATGAACCATTAACTAACTTCAAATATACATTTGGATCTGATTTGCACCGAACAAAATTCAGTGATAGCAAGAAGCTATCAATCTTGGCATACCAAGCCCTGGGGGCTTGCTTTAGCCCATACAATGACTTTCTCAACCTACACACAAGAGAAGGGTTTGTAGAAAAACCTTGAGGCTACTGAATATATATCTATTCAGTGAGATATCCATTCAGGAAGGCACATTTTACATCCATGTGATGTACCTCCCATTGCCTTGAGGCTGCAATGGCCAAGGCTAGCCTGATGGAATCCATCTTTGCCACTGGGGAAAAAGTCTCGTTGTAATCTATGCCATGAACCTGTGAGTAGCGCTTGGCTACCAATATTTCCTTGTACTTTAGTGGTGAACCATCAGCAGAAAATTTGGTCTTATAGACCCACTTACACTGGACTAACTTTCTTCGTGGAGGAATATCCACTAGCTCCCATGTGTTGCTCTTCTGGAGTGAGCTGAACTCCTCCTTCATGGCTATTTTCCATCTTGGATCTATTTTTGTTTCTTCATATGTTTGAGGATCAGAATCCACCATCAAATAGCATTTTTCATCAAACATAGGATCCTTCATGCACAGACCACTCTCAAATTGAGATCTAGTCCTCCTTGGTTCATTGGAATCCCCAGCTAGCTCTCCTGCTGCATGTAGTGTCTTGGCTAGACATTTTGGCCTTGTAGGGATGTTAGGGTCTGAAATAAACTCATATCCATCATAAAAATCAGAATAAGCATGTTCAACAAACTCTTTACTTACTTCCTGAGGTTCGGGTGGAGAAGATGCTTCTCCAACGTCCACTGCTGCAAAGGGTTCTTCTTCAAACTGAACACACATTTCGATGAAGGCTTTGTTTGTGCTCAAATTTATCAGTTTGTACCCTTTTGAATCTTCAGAGTATCCAAAAAAATACACTCTTGGCTTTGGGGCTGCAAAGCCTTCCTCTTCTCTGTTGGAATTCTAGCCCAAGCCTTTGAGCCAAAAATCCTGAAATGGGTCACATATGGCTTGTGCTCACTCCATGTTTCGAAGGGAGTCATACCATCAAGATGTTTATGAGGCACCCTATTCTGAATATAGGCTTCATAGTTGATATCTTCGGCCCAGTACTTTGGTGGAAAAGTTCTGGCCTCCATCATGCATGTTGCCGTCTCCTTCGGTGATGTGTTCTTCCTCTCAGCAACACCATTTTGCTGTGGTGTGTAAGGGATAGAAGATTGCATCTGAATACATGCATCTGTAAAATAGTTAATAAACTCAGAATTTACATACTCACCACCATTGTCATATCTAAGGACCTTGAGTTTCCTCCCAGACTGGTTCTCAACCAAAGCATTAAAGACTTTGAATAGGCCAAAAACTTCAGACTTGTGTTTTAGGAAGTAAACCCAGCAATACCTAGAAAAGTCATCAATAAAATTCAATGACTATTTGTCTTGACTCATGGAAATACGAGGGAATGGGCCAGCAACATCACTGTGGATCATCTCGAGGGGTGCAGAGGTTCTCTCATGACTAGCTCTCTCAAATTTGTGCTCTGGGTGTTTTCCTAGGATATAGCCTTGGCAGACTCCTTTGGAAAATTTTATCTTGGGAAACCCTATGACCATCTCTTTTTCACTAAGATCAGAAAGATACTTGTAATTTAGGTGGCCAACTATTTCATTCCAAAGCTTGTTAGCCTCATTAGCATGAATCAGAAGAGCAGAGGGGTTTCAGTAAGGTAGGAAGTGTGAGAACATGTATACCTTTTGAGCATGATTCACAACTCCTTTTGCAATGACTCTACCACTTGAGATATCTGTGATCTCAACTTGATCAAGGTAAAATGTGAATTTATTAGGAGACCCAGTGTGGGTCATCTGGTACACTGAAAAGAGGTTGGAGACAAGACCAGGCACATACAATACATTGCTGAACTGACCATGATCAAGATCAATCCTCCCTTTGCCCAAAATTTCAGTGAGAGAGTCATCTCCAAGTACTATAGGTGGTCCTTTCAACATTTCAAGTGACGAGAATGCCTCCTTGGTTGAAACCATGTGTCTTGAAGCTCTAGAATCAATGATAAAACTGGGTGAGCTTGATGTGCCAGCAACCAATGCATGAACTCTCTCTCTGTCATCTGAACTTGATCCTCCTTCTCTCTTCTTTGAGCTGTCTGGAAGGGAGATTCCATTCTTCTCCAGGAGTTGGGTCAGCATGTCTATTTGCTTCTTTGTACAAGAGCTTTCAGTGCGATTGCCCTTATTGTAGTATTCACACTTGCTCATTTCACCTTTGTTTTTCTTCTTCTGGTAGTTCTTCTTGGAACCTTGTGGCTCCTCCGAAGACTGTTTCTTGTCTCTCTTTTGCTTAGGTGGATTTTTAGCTTTCTTTTTGCTTTTTGAATCCACCTTCAAATCTCCAGCAATCAGAGCTTGATCTTTGGATGGTTTGATGGTGCCCATCATCACCAGCTTGTCCTGTTCTTGTGTGAGAGATTCCATGAAATCTGCAAGGCTAAGCATCTTCCAGGTTCGAGGTGTCAGTTTTGTGGCATAGAAGGTTGAAACAAACACTGAATAGTCAGGGCCTAGCTTCAAGAGAATGGCCAGGATGAGCTGATCGTCCTCATTTTCGACCCCACACTGTTTCAGTTGCAAAACAAGTGCTTTGAACCTAGAGAAATATAGCTGCAAGGATTCAAAGCTATTTGGACTCAGAGAAATCAACTCATTTTCTATTTGATGTCCCCTCATCTCATCTGTCTTTCCAAAAAGATCAGAAAGCTTCTCCCATACTTCATTCGGTGATGTCAATCCATCAATATGGAAAAGGAGGTCTCTGAAAATACTCAGACACAAGAGACCATAGGCCTCATCCCTCCTGTTGTGCCATTTTATCTTCTCTGCAGCTGCATTGGGCTATGCTTTTGTTTCCATAGTCACCATGTATAGTCCTTTTTCTCTCAACAGTATCTCCAGCTTTTCTTTCCATTCAAATAAATTGAAAGGAGTCAAGATAATTTTCTGTGATTGATCCATAGCTTAGAAAATCTGTCGCGGCTGTCAGTAGAAGGCTCCCAGTCACTGATGTCAAACCTGCAAAACAATTTTGAAGGAGAGAAATTGATCTAAAATGGATCTAATACCATGTGGAAATTGAACCCAGTGATAGATTAATTTTAATCACAACAATTAACAATTGATCATGCAAAATCACTCACAAAAGAGACTGAAATTGAAGTTGAACACTAAACTGTATTAACTCAGTGTACAATAGCCAACCCTGTAACATAATAGGTTACTGAATAAAATAAAAAACATCAGAGATTCGAATGCATGATGAGCAATTCGAATCTAGTATAAAGCAGGCTTACTAAAATTAAGCAAATCCCCCATAGGTGTAAAAAGATGATCCAAAATCTATCATGGAGCTCATGAATTAGCAAAATGGATTTGGAAAGATAAAGAGTGATGGAGTGACAACTCATACATGCTTTTCTAGGGAGAAAAGAGAGGAGTCTATGTAGGACAAAAAACTAGTCAACCTCACCTAGTCAAGCTTTTCCTTTTGCCTTAAAACACTGAAAAAGCAGGCAATAAAGTAGAAAAAGTAGAAGGGCACTTAGGAGGCCAGGAATAAAGCAGATTTGATTCCTTGAGGTTTCCCAAGTGCTACATGGGTCAAATAAGGCAAGTTTGACCACTATGGATACGTAAATGACAACTTGCACAAGGTGGGACACATGAACTAGGCAAATAAGACAAAAGTAATTAAATTAATGTCTAAGGTAGTAAACTATGGGTTGATTATTATAGCACCCCCCCTTAAGCCTGACTTATGAGTAATATATCAAAAAATTATAGGGCCTAGCAACAAGGCTTAGTCACCCTTTTACATACTGCATGTCGATACAACCAAGAAAAGAGGCAAAACCAACTTGGGAAAATCCTCCCTTAAACATGGGATGTAAAACAAAATTTGGAAATCTTGTCTTCACTCATGCCTCACAGCATGATCAGAAATCCCCAACAGTGATTTTATATTGTTGAAGGTCTTCTCACAAAATTCTTTGGTGAAGATATCAGCTACTTGTTCTGAAGATGAACAGAAGAGTAGGTGAATGGTGCCATCATGCACAAGCTCTCTGATGTAGTGCATATGGATCTCAATGTGTTTGGTTCTCTGCTTCTGAAATGGATATTTGCAGATTCAAATGGTACTCTATTTATCACAGTATATGGTAATTGAGTACTCTAATTCGAAGCCACACTCTCCAAGTAAACCCTGCAACCATAAACATTGAGTTGCTGCATTAACAATTCCTCTGTACTCTGCTTCTGTAGATGAGAGTGCAATGGCACTCTGTTTCTTGCTTGACCAACTGATTGGACCTTCTGCAAGAATGAACAAATATCCTGATGTGGAATTTCTGTCTATGATATCACCTTCCCAATCACTATCAGTAAATCCAATCAAATCAAGATCAGATTTTGCTTTATAGAAGATCCCATGTGTCCTTGTTCCCTGAACAAAGTTAAGGATCCTTTTGGTTGCTTTCCAATGGATCTCATGAGGCTGATCCATGTATCTAGAATCCACACTTACTACATAAGAAATATCAGGTCTAGTATGTGTCAGATACAACAAACATCCAATCAATTGCCTATACAATGTATTGTTTACCATAGGTGAAGGATCAGCTTCTTCCAGCTTCACTCCTAAAAGGAAAGGATTTTTGCTTGCTTTGCAATCCCTCATTCTAAATTTATTTAGCAATTCCAAGGCATATTTGTACTGGTGCACCTTGATTCCATTTTTGGTTTGAGCAATCCCAAAAATTGACTTAAGAGCCCCAAATCTGTCATGGAGAAGGCTTGGTTCATAGCACCCTTTAAGGAAGCAATCTCATCCTTTGAGCTTCCTGTAATGAGGAGGTCATCAAAATATAACACAATGATAATTAATGAACCATTAACTAACTTCAAATAGACATTTGGATCTGATTTTCACTAAACAAAATTCAATGATAGCAAGAAGCTATCGATCTTGGCATACCAAGCCCTGGGGGCTTGCTTTAGCCCATACAATGACTTTCTCAACCTACACACAAGAGAAGGGTTAGTAGAAAAACCTTGAGGCTACTGCATATATATCTCTTCAGTGAGATATCCATTCAGGAAGGCACATTTTACATCCATGTGATGTACCTCCCATTGCCTTGAGGCTGCAATGGCTAAGGCTAGCCTGATGGAATCCATCTTTGCCACTGGGGAAAAAGTCTCATTGTAATATATGCCATGAAACTATGAGTATCCCTTGGATACCAATATGTCCTTGTACTTTAGTGGTGAACCATCAGTAGCAAATTTGGTCTTATAGACCCACTTACATTGGAGTAACTTTCTTCATGGAGGAAGATCCACTAGCTCCCATGTGTTGCTCTTCTGGAGTGAGTTGAACTCCTCCTTCATGGATGTTTTCCATATTGGATCTCTTACTGCTTCTTCATATGTTTGAGGATCAAAATACACCATCAAATAGAATTTTTCAGCAAACATAGGATCCTTCATGCACAGACCACTCTCAAATTGAGATCTAGTCCTCCTTGGGTCATTGGGATCCCCAGCTAGCTCTCCTGCTACATGTAGTGTCTTGGCTGCCCATTTTGGCCTTGTAGGGATGTTAGGGTATACAATAAACTCATATCCATTAGAAAAATAAGAATCAGCATGTTCAACAAACTCTTTTCTTACTTCCTGAGGTTCAGGTGGAGAAGAGGCTTCTCCAACTTCCACTGCTGCAAGGGGTTCTTCTTCAAACTGAACACACCTTTCGATGAAGGCTTTGTTTGTGCTCAAATTTATCAGTTTGTACCCTTCTGAATCTTTAGAGTATCTAACAAAAAGACACTCTTGGCTTTGGGGCTGCAAATCCTTCCTCTTCTCTGTTGGAATTCTAGCCCAAGCCTTTGAGCCAAAAATCCTGAAATGGGTCACATATGGCTTGTGCTCACTCCATGCTTCGAAGGGAGTCATACCATCAAGCTGTTTATGAGGCACCCTATTTTGAATATAGGCTTCATAGTTGATATATTTGGCCCAGTAATTTGGTGGAAAATTTTTGGCCTCCATCATGCATGTTGCCATCTCCTTCAGTGATCTATTCTTCCTCTCAGCAACACCATTTTGCTGTGGTGTGTAAGGGATAGAATGCTGCATCTGAATACCTACATCTGTACAATAGTTAATAAACTTAGAATTGACATACTCACCACCATTGTCAGATCTGAGGACCTTGAGTTTCCTCCCAGACTGGTTCTCAACCAAATCCTTAAAGACTTTCAATAGGCCAAAAACTTCAGACTTGTGTTTCAGGAAGTAAACCCAGTAATACCTGGAAAAGTCATAAATAAAATTCAATGAATATTTGGCTTGACTCATGGACATATGAGGGAATGGGGCAGAAACATCACTATGGACCATCTCGAGGGGTGCAGAGGTTCTCTCATGACTAGCTCTCTCAAATTTGTGCTCTGGGTGTTTTCCTAGGATACAGCCTTGGTAGACTCCTTTGGAAAATTCTATCTTGGAAAAACCTATGACCATCTCTTTTTCACTAAGATCAGAAAGATACTTTTAACTTAGGTGGCCAAATATTTCATGCCAAAGCTTTCTATCCTCATTAGCATGAAGCAGAAGAGCAGAGGGGTTTGAGCAAGGTAGGAAGTGTGAGAACATGTATACCTTTTGAGCATGATTCGCAACTCCTTTTGCAATGAATCTACCACTTGAGATCTCTGTGATCTCAACTTCATCAGGGGAAAATATGAATTTATTAGGATACCTAGTGTGGGTCATCTGGTTCACTGACAAGAGGTTGGAGGCAAGACCAGGCACATACAAGACATTGCTGAACTAACCATGATCAAGATCAATCCTCCCTTTTCCCAAACATTCAGTGAGAGAGTCATCTCCCAGTACTATAGGTGGTCCTTTCGACATGTCAAGTGAGGAGAAGGCCTCCTTGGTCGAAACCATATGTCTTGAAGCTCTAGAATCAATGATAAAACTGGGTGAGCTTGATGTGCCAGCAACCAATGCATGAACTCTCTCTCTGTCATCTGAACTTGATCCTCCTTCTCTCTTCTTTGAGTTGTCTGGAAGGGAGATGTCATTCTTCTCCAGGAGTTGGGTCAGCATGTCTATTTTATTCTTCATACAAGAGCTTTCAGTGTGATTTCCCTTATTGCACTATGTGCACTTACTCATTTCACCTTTGTTTTTCTTCTTCTAGTAGTTCTTCTTGGAACCTTGTGGCTCCTTCGGAGACTGTTTCTTGTCTCTCTTTTGCTCAGGTGGATTTTTAGCTTTCCTTTTTCCTTTTGAATCCACCTTCAAATCTCCAGCAATCAGAGCTTGATCTTTGGATGGTTTGACGGTTCCCATCATCACCAGCTTGTCCTGTTCTTGTGTGAGATATTCCATGAAATATGCAAGGCTAGGCATCTTCCAGGTTCAAGGTGTCAGTTTTGTGGCATAGAAGGTTGAAACAAACACTGAATAGTCAGGTCCTATATTCAAGAGAATGGCCAAGATGAGCTGATCATCCTTCTTTTCGATCCCACACTGTTTCAGCTGCAAAACAAGTGCTTTGAACTTGGATAAATATAGCTGCAGGGATTCAAAGCTATTTGGACTCAGAGAAATCAGCTCATTTTCGATTTGATGTCCCCTCATCTCATCTGTCTTTCCAAAAAGATCAGAAAGCTTCTCCCATACTTCATTCGGTGATGTCAATCCATCAAGATGGAAAAGGAGGTCTCTGGAAATACTCAGACACAAGAGACCATAGGCCTCATCCCTCCTGTTGTGCCATTTTATCTTCTCTGTAGCTACATTGGGCTCTAATTCTGTTGCCATAGTCACCCTGTAGAGGCCTTTTTCTCTCAATAGTATCTCCAGCTCTGCTTTCCATTAAAATAAATTGAAAGGAGTCAAGATAGTTTTCTGTGATTGATCCATAGCTTAGAAAATCTGTCCCGGCTGTCAGTAGAAGGCTCCCAGTCACTGATGTCGAACCTACAAAACAATTTTGAAGGAGAGAAATCAATCTACAATGGCTCTGATACCATGTGGAAATTGAACCCAGTTATAGATTAATTTTACTCACAACAATTAACAATTGATCATGCAAAATCACTCACAAAAGAGACTGAAATTGGAGCTGAACACTAAACTGTATTAAATCAGTGTAAAATAGCCAACCTTGTAACATAATAGGTTTCTAAATAAATAAAATACATCAGGGATTCGAATGCATGATGAGCAATTCGAATCTAGAATAAAGCAGGCTTACTAAAATTAAGCAAATCCCCCATAGGTGTAAAAATCTGATCCCAAATCTATCATGGAGCTCATGAATTAGAAAAATGGCTTAGGCAAGCTAAAGAGTGATGGAGTGACAACTAATACATACTTTTCCAAGGATAAAAGAGAGGAGGCTATGTAGGACAAAAAACTAGTCAAACTCACCTAGTCAAGCTTTTCCTTTTGCCTTAAAACACTGAAAAAGCAGGCAATAAAGTAGAAAAAGTAGAAGGGTGCTTAGGAGGCCAAGAATAAAGTAGATTTGGTTCCTTGAGGTTTCCCAAGTGCTACATGGGTCAAATAAGGTAAGTTTGACCACTATGGATAGGTAAATGACAACTTGCACAAGGTGGGACACATGAACTAGGCAAATAAGACAAAAACAATTAAATTAATGTCTAAGGTAGTAAAATATGGGTTGATTATTATAACAAAGTGATTTGCTCAGACAAGTCTGATATTGAGTGATAAATTGCAGAAGTTTGTTGTGTGATAGTGTTCATCCTAGTGGTTCATTGAATGGGCTCGGGGGTCCTAAGAAAGTAACTTTTGTTGCTTCAGGAGAAGGTTGGGCGAAACAGCCTCCCATGGTTGTTTATCCCCTTTCTGCATTCTATCCAAGTTCAATTTTTATTTAATTTCTGAATCTGTCCTTTCACTTTGAAATATACTCACAAATTGTAATTAGGATGCTTTATAATCTCTCTATCTGGAAGCTGTTAGGAACTATAATTATTGGTATTCAATTTAATGAATAGATCTGTTGGTT
>LPNX010549207.1:0-46183 GCA_001517045.1 Pseudotsuga menziesii
AATAACTAATCTCCAATTAACTCATGTTTTAATGTTTTAAATGCTTAAGAGGCACATTCGTGGGTTTTCCTTAAGGAAAATCGCGAATGTACAAAAAACGCATTTTTTGAGTATTTCTGGGCATTTTCAGACTTTGGTGTCTTCAGGAAAGTTTTAGCTAACTGAAATACCTTTCCAACGGCGCAGAAATGAGGTCAAACGGAGTTACAGAACTCAAGATATGTGTCCTCCAATATAGGTGTTTTTTCAATGACTTTCATGAAACAATGGGAAAGTGGTCACAGGCAGAGATAAAGGCAGAAATGTATTCCATAATAAGCCAAGCTATAGTATTCTAGGCAAACCTCAATCCATAAGTGTCCTTTTGCGCGCCGACATAAGGAAAGTCGGCACTCGGACGGAGAGGTGTCATTCTGGTGTATAACAACTTGATGTAATGGGTGACCTATGGTCTTAGTTACCAGGGCCCACAGATTGTCCAAGTTAGCATTCAGGGGGGTGTTAGGATTATTAATCCTCCCTTGTCCAAATTTGGTCATATGTCTAAATCGGGAGTCATTTCTATATCGAGAGTCCATCTAATCTATTTATAGTCATTAACACCATTGAGTCCACTTGACCTAATTGGGGCACATGTTTCAGTTACTAAAGTGTGGGGAACACTAATTGAGGCTCACTGCCACTGATTGCACTTGATTGCATCAGTTTAGTAGCCTCCTAGACCAATCCCTACAATTTAGGAAGCCACTGGGAGTGCCGAAACCAACCAAGGTCAGTTCACTTCAGTTAATGACTATTCAAGCTAAGTTAGGAGTCAGTGACATTCAGTTCTAGTCCTCTACATTCAGTTAGCGCTAGGTTTACTTGACTGAACACATGTGGGGCGCATTTATCACCTACCACTGTCAGTTAACCTTAGTCAACACTGAATGTAACACTTGAGTTATGTTTTAGAGCCCCGATGAACTCCGGTTATGGTTTAGACAAGGTCAGTTAACTATTGAGTCCTCCGATAGTGATTTAGACAAGGTCTTGGTTACCTACAGTCAAGTAGAGTCTACTCAATTCGAACTTCCTCATGTGGATTCGAATTGCTTGTGGCTATTAAAGCCATTGTACTTCATTGTAATTATCTATCTAATTACTCTTTGATTAATGAAAAGCATTCACAGCTGCAAGCCATTTTTGCACTGTTTCATTCTTAAATAACTGAGTAAATTGTGTGATCTATAATGTGAGTTGTGTGTTTGTCCACAAATCTATGTGCTCAATTTAATAGCCTTCAAGTGTCAACAATGTATTTTAACTTAGTCCAGACTTTGTCAAAATAATATGTTGTCCTATCATTACATGGTCAAACCTATTTTAGTGTGCCAATGTATTAAACATATCATCTCAATTCATTACTCAAGGATATCTTCAATTTATCCTACTTTCATCCCTTGTGACATTCATTCACAATTGATTCAAATTTGATGAGAAATTCCATTCCTTCATTCTAGTCTTTCATCAATAAGGTTCAAAAGAGTCCCCATGATTCCTTTTTGCATACTTGTATCGATTCTGTTCATTAGCCTAAGACTAATTTAGTCCTTTAACTTGGATATTTCGACGGAGTTGAGAGGAGTCCAATGTTTGTTAAGCTTGTATTCAATGCTTCCTTTTCAAAAAATTGGTACACTTCCGATAAGGTCTTCATCACTTGAATCAATTTCTAAAGCAAAATATTCATCCTTTCTTCTCACTAGTAGGTCATTCTAAGGATTAGCTCTGTCATTACTATTTTAAGCAACATAACATTCCTAGTATTTTAAGCAAAGGCTCTTTGATATTCTCCTTCAAGAGCTTCTCCTAGTATTTTTCTTTCACTAGCTGATCAATTTCTTGTACACAGTCCTCATTTTGACATTTTCTTTCTTATTCTCTTCTTTGGATATGGCTCGAGGATGTTCATGTTCTTTTCCTCTTTCATTAACTTCAAGTGAACAAAACTTTCTTATTCTCTTCTTTGGATATGGCTTGAGGATGTTCATGTTCTTTTCCTCCTTCATTAACTACATTAACTTCAAGTGAAAAACACATCCTTCTTGTTTAATAGGTTGCTGACTTGTCCGTTCGCTTGCTTAGGCATTTGATTATCACCCCCTTGACAACTTGTGTACTTTTCCTCTCCACATTTTAATATGCCCCTGCCTCTTACAGTCTTTTGAAATATGAAAATTATGACATTGAATCTGACCGAAACCCATACCTTTGTTTCTTCCTGAAGTATTATCGTCATAGGTTTTGCAATTTTTGGTCTTCTGTAAAAACCACCTTTGTTTCTTGCTGAAGTATTCTCGTCATAGGTTCTGCAATTTTTGGCCTTCTGTCCAAACCAAACAGTAACCAAAGAAAGCATTTTTATACCTAGGATCAAATGTTCTTATTTGTGCAATCCATCTAAATTCATGTCCTCGCTGAGTGTGATATTTTTCCTTCTTGTTTCCTTCACCAAGATCATGGCTTCCGAGATTTTTTCAATTTTATTTTCAGGGAGCTTAGAATTCTCTCCACATGGGTGAAACGTCCACCGTAGAATTCTCTCCACATGGGTGAAATGCCCACCACAGGGAGCTTAGAATTCTCTGCCTTTCGGGGCCTTCATACTCAACCAATTCACAGATTCTCAAATCAGCTTAGATTTTTTCAATTTTATTTTCAGGGAGCTTAGAATTCTCTCCACATGGGTGAAATGTCCACCTCAAGGAGCTTAGAATTCTCTGCTTTTCGGGGCCTTCAAACTCAACCAATTCACAGATTCTCAAATCAGCTGTTTGGGTATTCTTCAAAAGAAACTTATAATCGTGAAGTCTAGTAACAAAGTACCCTGTGTGCCCAATTTTTCTAAATTTTTATCATATTCGAAGGGTTTATGTTTAATTTGAATTTTTTTTTAAATTTTTATGGAAGGGTTTATGTTTAATTGAATTTTCCCATCATGGTATTTTATTAATCTAATTCAACATCCCCTTTGTGGTATTTTATTAGTCTAATTCAACATCCCCTTACATCCCCTTTGTGGTATTTTATTAGTCTCATTCAACATCCCCTTTGTGGTATTTTATTAGTCTAATTCAACATCCCCTTTGTGGTATTTTATTAGTCTAATTCAACATCCCCTTACATCCCCTTTGTGGTATTTTATTAGTGTCATTCAACATCCCCTTTGGACCTTCTCATGGTAGTTTTTACTCTCATTCAACATCCCCTTTGAACCTTCGACATTTTTCATCTTTCAACTTCCCCATATGTTATGTCAGCATTTTTATATGTTTTGTCAGCATTTTCACATTTGGACAGCTCTGTAACTACCCAACCACATGACCAACCATTTTTATCCTCACTACTAGATGATTCCATCTTCACGGGATCTATCTTAAGTCCCCCTCCACCAATCACAGACCTCAAATACACCAATGACTACTGAGCAAATTCACATTTCTTAATATTTTTCCAGCAGCTGATTCGTTTTCAGAGTCTCTAACACTTGACGGGATCTATCTTGAGTTCCCCTCCACCAATCACAGACCTCAAATACACCAATGACTACCGAGCAAATTCACCAAATTCACATTTCTTAATATTTTCCAGCAGCTAATGCGTTTTCAGAGTCTCTAACACTTGCATGACATGTGAAATATGCTCTTCCAAGGTAGAGAGAAAAAACAATATATCCTCCAAGTACACTAAAAAAAGGGGAAGCACTAATCATTCATCAAAAGCGGAGTAATTTGGATCATTTCCTTTTCATTTTCAAATTTATAATACACAGGCGTGGAGGACTGGTGGTTCGCATGCAATACCTATACATAAATTCTGAATAAATTAGCCTCAATGACAGAGTAGCGAGCTGAGGCCTAAAAAGGAAGGAAAGACCCAGGTCTGCGTTTTAAGAGCAGAAGCCATATCCTTTATAAGAAAAACCAAAACTTAAAGAGATATAGCTCCGTTATACTATACCCCCATACTACACTACCCGGTCCGGTGGGCAGTGAGATAGCTGGTGGCCCATAGATCCTCTATAGGTCGGAGGAAGGCATTACAAAAACCTCCATTTTTATCCTCACTACTAGTCCATATGAGCAGAGGCCTCTTTTGATTCTAAACCAGATTGGTGTATGCAAAATATATGTAACAAAGTATATATCTTTGAATCAATCACATCCATTTCAAATTTGATGATATCAAGTACTACATTCTGTCAAAGAACATGTTGAAAATTTTCATTTGCATAACAGACCTTTGGGCTCGGATTTCAAGATATGTTTACGGTATAAGCTCTCCATACAATCAGCTAGTGAAGAAAATCTGTTTTATAGTTATTGCCTCTACAATAGGGAATACATCAGCAGTTTCCTTTGCCTTTGGCTTCACCGAAGCACGATGCACGAATTTTTTAATGATACACTCAGCTACCTTCGTTATCACCTCAGGTCTTAATGCCAGGCTCGAATCATAGAGAAAAATCAAGTAATCCAATAAAAAGATTGTACCTACATATGTGGAGTATGAGGAGCGTCGACCATTTTATAAGAAAGGGGCAGCCCAATAAAGTCTAGAATTCTCGGTTGAAGTTTAGAGACAGGCACAATAGTGTTTTATCTAAATCTTACAAAGCTTATAAATTCCGGGATACTGTTCCACAAGCCAATGATTCCCAGACAGATATTGTATTCCAGGGGATGCTGTTCCACAAGCCAGATATTCTTGTCTTCCGGCAGATACTGTTCCACAAGCCAATTGACATGTTTCCCAGAAAGATATTATACATTTATCAAGAATAATGGGACAGCAAGACAATGAACTTTCATCGTACGAAAGTCCACTTGGTTTTTCACGTTCTTGCTATCACACAAGACATAAAATCGATTCACACAGCAGCAAACACCATACATCTGACGTAAGAGCACAAATAATCCTGATAAAGTTTCCACAAATTGGACAGTTTTGGACCTTCAGCGATTAGTTGTGTTCAACAGTTAGGCTGATAATGGAGACTCTGTGTTTGATTTCGTGCAAGCCCAAACCAGCAAAATGCAATGCCTCTTATCTTCCTCTTGCCAGAACAGTTATTTGCTGGCTCGTCATCCTTGAATATCCTAAATTGCATAACATCATCTCAAATCAATGGTTGAGTAAATATCCGAATATCACGTGGAATTGCATTCCCTCGAGGGAAAAAATTAACATGCATATACTCTGTCAAAAAAAAATACTGTTGTACGAATTGGAGGAAATTTCGAAGCCTATATCTCATTTGGACATGCTATTCCTTCAGCCAAGGTGTTATCTCCTGTATCCACTCGAAAAATTCACCATCTTTGAACCATTGAACTGCAAAAACAGAGAATTAAACACAAAAGAAGGAAAGGAAATTTGGTTAGTTTGGGTTGTCATGAATCTTGAAAATGACAGATGGAAAATATGCATCCAGATAAGTGAAGAAAACCATTTAAGTTTTTAAGCAATTATGCCATTACAGTTGAACAAGAGGAGTATGATCATCATTTCCCCACTATTGGTATTAATTTCATTGTTAGTTTAAAATTAAATTTATCAACTATTCGTATACTATGTTACCAGAAACGAGAAACGGGAAACGAAACGAGAAACGAGAACGGTACGAGAAACGAAGTTACCAAGTTTCGCAAATATAAGAAACGAGGAGAGAGAAAAACAAAAAATTGAATTAATTAAAATATATAAATTAAATATTATGACAATTTGCAGATTTTAGTACTGACTTGACTTGGTTCAGCATTTCAAACTCTAAGCTCCAACCAGCTTCACCCAGTTAATTTTAGCTTCAAAGACTAACAAACAAACTCCAGGTTCGTTCAACTCCGAATTGAAGAATGGAAACCAATTCATCATAGGTTTAAAGAGGAAAAAATAGTACAAAGAAATCATAAATTTACATATTATGGCTGATTTGTTTACGATACGTGTAAGCCTGCCAAAAACACAACTATTATTCACAAATATATATGATAAGATCTTGTTGGGGAAAGGCCTAATGAACGGTGCACCTATTTATAAATAGGTGAAGAAACTCCGACCAACCAGTGTGATTTTTTGACATAGCGTCATTGTTATACTGGCACGCAAAAACCATTCTATCGTAACCGGAGATGGAGAAATGTTCCGAGTCTGCTTTACAGAGCCTTATGAGAATGCCCCTTCTACTCTTCTTCTATTTGATCTATGGGTAAATGTCCATACGGTGTTTAGCCTTGCAGAGCCTTACAGAGCCTTATGAGAATGCCCCTTCTATCCACGCTTGCTTGCCTCGTTACCTATCAAAAATCTAAAAATTAAACCCCGAAATTAACCAATTCGCAAAAAAACGAAAATTCGTTTCTTGATAAACCGCTGGGGAAAACGCTGCGTCTTTTAAGAAACGGAATTTTGGCTGCAGAAACGAAAACGGCCGTAGAAAACGGCGTTTTCCGTCTCGTTGCCGTTTCTACACCGTTTTTTGTGATAAACGTGGCCTGCCGTCACGTTTCTGGTAACATAGTTCGTATACACTCTTCGAGAGAAGGCAAACAAAAGTTGATGAAACCTAGATGAGTGTTCCTAGATGACCTATTATGCCATTTAATTTGAATACATGCCATGGGAAATGTTTGACAACATGGTAGGATGAAGGGTATTTCACATCTTTATATATCTTTAGGTTTCAAAGATGCATATTCATTCTTAAACCATATATTACAAATCGTAAATAATTATTAGTAGGTTTATTTGAGCATTAGTGGCCCACTGTTAATATTTAGGTTGCAGAGTGCCATAGAGACAACTATGAATCATTATCACGCCATGTGTGCAATACTTTCAGGACTCTTTTAACTATTCTAGTCATCTGTGTTCCATTCTGCTTTAACTAGGATCTGCTTTTGACCCATCTACATTATTACCGAAGCTTCGAAACAATCCTTTAAGGAACTTATGAAAACTGCATTTTGCTTTGGAATACATTACGCCTTCCATATTTTATTGATTTCTTACAAAGCCATTTGTTTAGGAGACTCTTAGGTGTCAAATTATTTGCAACTAACAAAACTCCAAACCTTTCTCTGGAATTTGAAATTTCCTGTTCTGGAGGCAATTTCATTCACAGAAGCCCACTTCTTATCTTTCAGTTGAAGAATTTCAGTCAAATATTTGCCATCTGAGCTAGTTGTATTTGGTACCACTTTTACTGTGACACCTTTTGATATTGATGTTAAATTCGCCTAGAATTTCTATAGATTAGAGTGTTATCTTTAACGCTTGTACTGTTTATCTTTAATGTAATTAGAGATTGACTTTCAACCAATTTTACCTGATTTCTCCTGGTGCGGACATGAAAATGTGCTTTAACTCCATGGTTTTCAATTATATATTCCAAACATTTTTATACTCCGTACCTTTCATTAAATTTGAAGAATTAAAACTAATCCAAAACAATGTGTTTGGATTAAATGACCTAAGGACAACGATTTGATGGTGATAGGAATGACTGCTATTCTCCCTACTTGAGTATGTAAAATGGTTCCTGAAAAATGTAAATGCTATGTTGTTTAGATTGTTAATATTTTTTATTTTGAAGCCTAACACCCTGAGATGAATGGTAGTCTGATTTGAGATTTCATGTTGCAATTCTATGGAGGGCTGGATTGCACGGAGATGTCAAAGTGGGGTTTAGTTTAATCATTAGACTATTGCCCTATTTCTTGTATTGGGGCATGGGAATGGGTGTAAAGTTGCATGGTCCATATTCTTGGTCTTTGACAAATATAAAATATACCTCTTTGACGTGGCATGTGTGGACCCTCCAAAGCCACGATGAAAATATGGGTCCCTAATCACCATGGAACAATGGATGCTTAAAAACGAAAACTATGTTTGTACTCTGCAAGCTCAAAGTAAAGATGGCTGCAAAATAGTCCAGGCTGTGAACATCCGGCAATCTTAACATTCGGGAACAATCCACTACATTGTCTGCAGAAACATAAATATATAACAATCCTCCAGTGGGATCTGTTCACTACAGTGGCACTTAGTTTCTATTGAACAATCCTCCATTCTGTTCATTATTCCAAATCCACCTCAAATCTGGTAGAGCTGCAGCTGTCGTTTGAGAGCCTTGTAAGCTCATCTGGAACACCGGATAAACTGTCACACGAATCTAAATAGGGACTTCAGGTTTGCAAGCTCTCCTATAGCACTTGGCAACGCTTTTAGCTCTGTACATACTGAAAGATCCAAAACCTGAAGCTGAGAAAGATTAAGCATAGCTTCAGGTGCATATTCAATTTCAGTTGAACTCAAATTGAGAAACTCGAATTCTGTGAGTTGCCACAATGAGCTTGGCAGTGATTTTATTGGAGACTTTGATAGATCACACACCCTAGGAAAGGCAAGGTTTTGAAGAAAGGCTTCTGAAACCCTCTATGATATCTGGGAGGAAAGTAACTGCTATGCTATGTCACCAGCGATACTTTAACCGATCAATAAGGGATGGGCACCAATGTTTTGTTCCACTCTGCTAACCGAGTGAAGGATCACATGTAAGCTGCCATTGCTATTGAGAATGTTTATACTATAGACCCCCAAGTTAAAGACAAAGTGACGGATTATTTGTTTATCGAATATTAAACTAAATTGACCACAATTAACCGGGTGCAGAGGGGGAGAGGAGCTTACTGGACTCGTCTTTGGGCTGCCTTCGAGACTCGATCAGGGGTCCCTTGCAGTGGCAGGAGCGAGGCAGAACATTTACGTAAAGAATGCAGAGGGCTTTTGTTCTGTTTGGCGGAGATAGGGAAACAAGGGACATAGAAATGAGAGTCGCTTTTGCCAACTCCGCAGCGGCCATGATAAAGCTGGGAAGCTTCAGTACTGATTGAAGCAACAGAGAAAGACGCCAAGATTGTACTGCATTTAACTCCCATTAAAATTTGGTAATCGTATTACCGAAAAAAGTTATATAGTCTCATCGATAACCATGCCATAGCCGAATTTTTAGATTTGGCAATCGAAATATAAAGAAATGCAACCAGCTGATCTAAAATATTATTAGCTGACCTGGTTTTTAGTGTTATTAAATTTTAGTTGTTTCTAATTCATTGGTGAATCTTAGAAATTGTTTTAGTTGAAAATTACACCCCACTCAATTACTGCCCCCTCGACAACCTAACCTATTCTAATAAATTAGACCTCCACTCCCCTGCCACTTCACCACCTTCACTCGCTCCCAATTTCCCGTACTTCACCACCTCCACTCCTACCACCTACCCCGCGCCCGCAACATCATAGCACCTCTCCCCCTACCTCGCTCCCCACCGTTTACCCCTCCACTTACACCTCCGCTCCCCCACCGTTGTACCACCTCCACTCCCCTCCACGGCACCACCTACGCTCCCACACCACGTTACCACCTTCACTCCCACACCGTGTTACCACCTTCGCTCTCCTCAACGGCACCACCTCCACTCCACCTGCCACCTTCGCTCTCCTCCACAGCGCCACCTCCCTTACCTTCCTCCACCTGTGCCCCCACCTTCCCTACACCTTCCAACCACCCAAAAGAAACATGATGCAATCTGGGTAGTGGTATGCCGCTTCAGCAAAATGGGATTTTTTATTCCATGCACTAAAACTACTACAGCAGCCCAAACAGCAAAGTTATACTTTCGGCATGTCTGGCCACATTTTGGCCTACCAATCACTATCATATCAGACTGAGATTCTCGCTTCTTAAGCACGTTTTGCAAGACAATCTGGGCGCTATTGGGGTGCCAACTCAAGTTTTCTACAGCATTCCATCCTCTAACGGATGGCCAAACAGAAGTGGTTAACAAGGTCTTGGTCCATGCTCTCTGAACGCATGGGCGCATCAAACAATGGGACAATTAATTGCACATCCTCCACCATAGCTACAACAAGGCCACACATTCCTCTATTGGGTTTTCACCTTTTGAAATCTGCTTGGGCTTCCAACCAGCATCTCCAACAGAGCTCCCACTCACTTTATCTCATCAGGGTATCATAAACCAACAAGTAGGGACAACTCTCGGCCCAAAGGTTTCTAAAACAAATTGCACAACGCCACATTGCAATCACAACAACACTCAAAGCAGCTCGAGATCATGACAAGCAACGCCATGCAAACAAAGGACCTTCCTAACCTTTCGACCAGGAGATAAAGTTTGGTTACACTTGGATAAGAAGCGCTTCAAAAAACAGCATCAGAAGCTTCTGCCAATAACATATGGCCCTTATACCATCCTTGACAAAATTGGAGAAAATGCTTACAAATTGGATCTTCCACCACAACTAGGAATCCACAATGTCATTAATGTAAATCATCTGAAGTTGTTTGAGCCTCCTCTATTGGAGCAACCATTCACCATTACTCATCCAACAGACAGCATTCCAGACTTTCAAATCCCCGTGGCCAAAGACACTCTATTGGACACCCGGACCCGTTCTACAAGGCACCGAGTATACACTTCTTATCCGGTGGCCTGCCAAGGGAAAACTCCAGCTTAGGCAAAGCGGATCGCAACCGAAGTCTTGCACAACATGTTTCCACGCCTTGTCATGGAAGTCAGGACGCTTCCAGATCTAAGCAGGGAGGAATTGGGCCACCGAGAAGAAGAAGGAGAAGGGGGCGCACATGTTTAGATTAGGTTTATTAAGTATTACTTTTCTCTGTCATTAAGCAGGCTCCTTATTATATAAGGGGATCTCTCTCTAATAAACGGTTTCTATTGTGTTCGCCGAAAGATTGCCTCTTATTTTTCTGCGTCTACTTCTTTTGTTTATTTTTATGTTTTGGGGTTTTCAGCTTGGAGACACCAGAGCGCCTCACCCATGGCAGCATCTGGGCTTCCAAGCTCTTCATGATTTCCCTCACAGAGAGCTATCCTTCCCCGTACGCTATCCCTTTTCCTAGAGGCTTCTTCTATTTTGCCAAAAACACCGAGCATAGAAGAATGCCCATTTGATGCTGCAATCTAACTAAAAAAACGCTCTGGTTGCCTGGGCACGCGATCCTAGCTCCCCGTAATCTTGTTGCACTGCTCCTCCATTTAGCTAGACGCCCCCCCATCCTTAGCACGCTCAACTGCAACGTTTGCACTCTCCCCTAGCTCTACGCATCTCTTGGAGTTGCGCCCTTCTCCTCCACGTTGAACTCGCTGCCAGTTCAGCATGTCTTCAATGCAAACACCCTAATCCGGTGTGAGGCAAATCAAATTTCTTTAAAAATGTTAGTTGATATCAATTTTGTAACCATGAAACTTTACAAGCACTAGGATGCCGGCGAACAATATATTACATGCCATTGTGCATTAAATGCGATGGCGTCGCATTGTGCGTCGTTGGATCTTAATCTGGAAAGGATCCGACGGCACACAATGCAACGGCCGTTGCATTTAATGCCCAATGGCATGTAATATATTGTTCGCCCTAGGATGCCATCTACATTTCGAAAGTATATTCTTACTTACTTTGATAGAAACCAAGTTTTATGTAGTACCGCTATAAATAATCGAAGAACGCATTTTACCTCCCTCCTTATACATGATTTTGAAGATATTATTTAGTTGTCAATGCTCCCAATCTTCATGTGAATTCTCTAGTTTCAACATAACTCTTTAAAACATAATATTCTCTTCTTACTCTTATGAAATTCAAAGACAATACCCTCCACAACTATTTTTATTGCTTGAGTCGTGAGTTCTAGGCACTTAACATAATCCTTCATTCATATTCCATGAGCATTCACTTGTTCTATTCCCTTGTACACCACACTTGAAGCATGTGCCCATAGATTTTACTTTGATTTTTCCATATCCACGTCCTTTATCAACATTGTAACCTTGTATTAAACTCTGATTTTTATAACTTGCACTAAGCCTCTTCCTTCCATTGTGTTTTTCTCTTCTTCTTGTGATTTTGCTTATTTCTCCTTCTTTCCTTTTGGACAATTTACCTACAACACTAAAGCCAAGTGATAAGCCTTCAACATTAACCAAATATCCATAAAACTTATTCCATCGTGTATGTTAAATCTGAAGTCATTAACTCGCTTTGCAATGGATTCAACATTCTAAATTATTTTCCCTAATCTACAGAATTCTTATGTACTCAACATTCTTCTCTCTTTTCTTAAGTGGTTGTCTCAACACATTCCATGCAAAATCAACATGCAAGAATTTTCATTTTAGTTTGGACACCATCGCATCCCATCCCATCTTTGAATTTTTTCTAGTATTATTCTGTTATTGCTCCATTGCAAAGTATCCCACAACAGTGAAGCATGTTCTCTCAATCTGGTAATGACAAAATTTAATTCTTACTGATATTCAATTTAATCAAACTCCAATAGCATTTCCATCTCACAAATTAGTTGAATCCTCAACTAGCCCTTAGTCAACTACGTTGTGGACCACCCTTTACATTTTTAATTGAGCATGATTAAGTAGACTATGCTCCCTTTATTCTGTTTTTTATGCTTAATTGGTGATTATGGGTTGCTGGAGAGAGTTACATTCATTGAATGTGTGTGTGGTATTTTTATTTTAAAGCACAACCAAAATAGTGTGTGGCATTTGCATTGTGAAGTTGGTTTGCCTTGCAAGTTTTATCTCCCCACTTTTGTTGCATTGCATATACCCTAGTCTTTGCTCTTGCGCCTCTTGTTTTTTACTTTGCTCTCATGTGTTTAAAGTGATAAATGTAACTTTGTCTAGGTTTATTAAAGCTAATTTTCATCATGGATAAGCTCATGACTAAGTCTTTGGTAGAATCGACAATCTCGTCAAGTGATCACAGGAACATAATGCCTATAGGTTTTTGGGGCTCAAAAGAAAGCATAGTCTTGTGAAGTCTAGTAACAAAGGACCCTGCATGTGCCCAGTTTTGGACAGTTTTGGACCCTCAGCCATTAGTTGTGTTCAATAGTGAGGCTGATAATGGAGACTCTGTGTTTGATTTCGTACAACCCCAAACCAGCAAAATGCAATGCCTCTCTGCCGTGCTAAATTACAAATCCTAACAACTGCAGACTCTAAATTATGGTGGCATCTCTTCATATACATAATACAACTGCTAAATTCATACCAGCATTCCTTATAAGTAACACCAAGCATCCTGACAATTTACCCTTTGACAACATGCATAGAGTACATGTTGAATTACCATTCAAAATAACATCAAACATTCTACTTAAAAGATACCATTAATCCTAACTATATGCACCAAAATTCCAAATATGAAATTCCAAAAACCTTGACAATATCTGAAAATGTATGTTAAATAAGCCTTCAAAATAGTATCAGTGTGATTCCAACTCCTAATGAAAGCATCCATCACAATGATGTTATCATTCAAAATACCTCTTATCTCCTCTTCCCAGAACAGTTATTTGCTCGCTCATCATCCATGAATATCCTAAATTGCATAACATTATCTCAAATAAATGGTTGAGTAAATATCCGAATATCACGTGGAATTGCATTCCCTCAAGGAAAAAAATGAGCATGCATATACTCTGTCAAAAAACAGAGAATTAAACACAAAAGAAGAAAAGGAAATTTTGTTAGTTTGGATTGTCATGAATCTTGAAAATGACAGATGGAAAATATGCATGCAGATAAGTGAAGAAAACCATTTAAGTTCTTAACCAGTTATGCCAATACATTTGAACAAGAGTATAACGATCATTTCCCGGCCATTGGTATTAATTTCATTGTTAGTTTAAAATTAAATTTATCAACCATTCGTATACACTCTTTGAGAGAAGGCAAACAAAAGTGGATGAAACCTAGATGAGTGTTCCTAGATGACCTATTATGCCCTTTAATTTGAATGCATGCCATGGAAAAAGTTCGACAACATGGTAGGATGAAGGGTATTTCACATCTTCATATATCTTTAGGTTTCAAAGATGTATATTCATTCTTAAACCATATATTACGAAGCGTAAATAATTATTAGTAGGTTTATTTAAGCATTAGTAGCCCACTCTTAATATTTAGGTTGCAGAGTGCCATAGAGACAACTATGAATCGTTATCAAGCCATGTGTGCAATACTTTCAGGACTCTTTTAACTATTCTAGACATCTGTGTTCCATTCTGCTTTAACTAGGATCTGCTTTTGACCCATCTACATTATTACCAAGGCTTCTAAACAATCCTTTAAGGAACTTACGAAAACTGCATTTTGCTTTGGAAAACATTACGCCTTCCATATTTTATTGATTTCTTACTAAGTCATTTGTTTAGGAGACTCTTAGGTGTCAAATTATTTGCTACTAATAAAACTCCAAACCTTTCTCTAGAATTTGAAATTTCCTGTTCTGGAGGCAACTTCATTCACAGAAGCCCACTTCTTAACTTTCAGTTGAAGAATTTCGGTCAAATATTTGCCATCTGAGCTGGTGTATTTGGTTCCACTTTTACTGTGACACCTTTTGATATTGATGTTAAACTCGCCTAGAATTGCTATAGATTAGAACGTTATCTTTAATACTTGTACTGTTTATCTTTTATGTAATTAGAGATTGACTTTCAACCAATTTTACATGATTTCTCCCAGTGCGGAGATGAAAATGTGCTTTAACTCCATGGTTTTCAATTATATATTCCAAACATGTTTATACTCTGTACCTTTCATTAAATTTGAAGAATTAAAACTAATCCAAAACAATGTGTTTGGATTAAAATGACCTAAGGACAACGATTTGATGGTGATAGGGATGACTACAATTCTCCCTACTTGAGTATGTAAAATGGTTCCTGAAAAATGTCAATGCTATTTTGTTTAGATTGTTAATATTTTTATTTTGAAGCTTAACACCCTGAGATGAATGGCCGTCTGATTTGAGATTTCATGTTGCAATTCTATGGAGGGCTGGATTGCACGGAGATGTCAAAGTGGGGTTTAGTTTAATCATTAGACTATTGCCCTATTTCCTGTATTGGGGCATGGGAATGGGTGTAAAGTTGCATGGACCATATTCTTGGTCTTTGACAAATATAAAATATACCTCTTTGACGTAGCATGCGTGGACCTCCGAAGCCACGATGAAAATATGGGTCCCTAATCACCACGGAACAATGGATGCTTAAAAACGAAAGCTATGTTTGTACTCTGAGCTCTGCAAGCTCAAAGTAAAGATGGCTGCAAAATAGTCTAGTCTGTGAACTGCCTGATGCAAAATTGCATTGAAGCATTTGAAAATAAGGACGCCCTACTGGAGTTTAGCCTTTCTTTGGTTTGTCTTACCAGGAAATTCTGTTAATAAGAATAAAATAGCTTATGGACAATATCAGCAAAACATTGTGAAGGGAACTGCTGGTTATTTTCCCACTGATCCAATCTCTGGTTGCAGTACTGCTCAAATTAATAAAGCTCAATAGGGAGATGTTCTCTATGCTTCTAGAGTGGGGCCAAATCTTCTCCATTTAGTGCATTACTCACACCAATAAAAAGGTGGTATTTTGGCTACAAAGAGGGTTTGTTAAAGCTGTTAATGACAAAGGCAAAGTTGCTGCCTTGAGATACTGTGAACTTAGTTACAACTAACAAGCCCCCTTCATGAGCAACATTTTCTGGTATAACAGAGCACTAAAACAGGTCCAAATTTGTAAATCCACCATTCTAGCGCAGGCAGGTAAGACAACTACCAGGATCCATCCTTTTGTTGAAGGGGTTGGTCTATCAGGAAGTTTATCATAAACTGTAATGCAAGAATTTCTGGATTCACAATTTGGGAATTAATACTGTGGTTATCCACACTTCGAATCCAAATCATTTCCCTTCATAAAAGTAACCAGTATATCATTTTATATTGCAATTGGCATATGCCCATTGTCATTGGTTCAGAATTCACATTGCATTTGTAACCACTCCCTGCCTTCATATAGCCCAGGGAGGTAGGGTTTACAAATACAACGTGAATCATGAACCAGGACCGATCCTTTGCAGAGCTTGCCAGATTCAATTACCATTAAACAACACACACATCATGTCATTAAAGGAGGTCTAGAAGGCCATCACCACAAAATCATTGTCTTCCTCATGATGTAATATTTTTATAACAATTACTACATTGTTAATATATATAGCTTTATTTGGATTGTATGAAAAAGCTTAAATTGAAAATTTTATTTTAAAACAAAATAATAAAAATTACCAGACACTAAATTGGTGTGTTACAAAGAAAAACTTAAACTCCCTCAAACTATATCATTAATAAATATTAGTTAATACATATTAAAATTACAAAACAGATTCCCTATTCTTGATTTAATTGGTTAATTATATCTTTTAAAATTCCAAAAAGGATAAATATTTCCTTATCATTATTTGCAAAAACATAAATATAAGGCATTCTTAACATCCGGGAACAATCCACTACATTGTCTGCAGAAACATAAATATATAACAATCCTCCAGTGGGATCTGTTCACTACAGTGGCACTTAGTTTCTATAGAACAATCCTCCATTCTGTTCATTATTCCAAATCCACCTCAAATCTAGTAGAGCTGCAGCTGTCGTCTGAGAGCCTTGTAAGCTCATCTGGAATACCGAATAAACTGTCACACGAATCTAAATAGAGACTTCAGGTTTGGGAACAATCCACTACATTGTCTGCAGAAACATAAATATATAACAATCCTCCAGTGGGATCTGTTCACTACAGTAGCACTTAGTTTCTATAGAACAATCCTCCATTCTGTTCATTATTCCAAATCCACCTCAAATCTAGTAGAGCTGCAGCTGTCGTTTGAGAGCCTTGTAAGCTCATCTGGAATACCGAATAAACTGTCACACGAATCTAAATAGAGACTTCAGGTTTGCAAGCTCTCCTATAGCACTTGGCAATGCTTTTAGCTTTGTACATACTGAAACATCCAAAACCTGAAGCCGAAATAGATTACCCATAGCTTCGGGTGCATATTCAATTTCAGTTGAACTCAAATTGAGAAAATCGAATTCTGTGAGTTGCCACAATGAGCTTGGCAATGATTTTATTGGAGACTTTGATATATCAAGCACCCTAGGAAAGGCAAGGTTTTGAAGAAAGGCTTCTGAAACCCTCTATGATATCTGGGAGGAAAGTAACTGCTATGCCATGTCAACAGCGATACTTTAACCGATCCACAAGGGATGTGCACCTATGTTTTGTTCCACTCTACTAACCTAGTGAAGGATCACATGTAAGCTGCCATTGCTATTGAGAATGTTTATACTATAGACCCCAAGTTAAAGACAAAGTGACGGATTATTTGTTTATCGAATATTAAACTAAATTGACCACAATTAACCGGGTGCAGAGGGGGAGAGGAGCTTACTGGACTCATCTTTGGGCTGTCTTCGAGACTCGATCAGGGGTCCCTTGGAGTGGAAGGAGCGGGGCAGAACATTTACTTAAAGAATGCAGAGGGCTTTTGTTCTCAGACCAAGTTCTGTTTAGCGGAGATAGGGAAACAAGGGGCATAGAAATGAGAGTTGCTTTTGCCAACTCCGCAGCGGCCATGATAAAGCTGGGAAGCTTCAGGACTGATTGAAGCAACGGAGAAAGACGCCAACATTGTACTGCATTTAACTCCCATTAAATTTTGGTAATCATATTACCGAAAAAAGTTATATATTCTCATCGATAACCATGCCATAGCCGGATTTTTAGATTTGGCAATCGAAATATAAAGAAATGCAACCAGCTGATCTAAAATATTATTAGCTGACCTGGTTTTTTGGTATTATAAAATTTTAGTTGTTTCTAATTCATTGGTGAATTTGGTTTTTTGGAATTATAAAATTTTAGTTGTTTCTAATTCATTGGTGAATCTTAGAAATTGTTTTAGTTGGAATTTACACCCCACTCAACTACTGCCCCATCGACAACCTACCCTATTCTAATAAATTAGACCTCCGCTCCCCTCCCCTTCACCACCTTCACTCGCTCCCCATTTCCGGTACTTCACCACCTCCGCTCCTACCACCTACCCCGTGCCCCCAACACCGTAGCACCTCTCCCCCTACCTCGCTCCCCACCGTTTACCCCTCCATTACACCTCCGCTCCCCCCACCGCTAATCCCACCGCGGCACCACCTCCGCTCCCCACCGTTTACCCCTCCCCTTACACCTCCGCTCCCCCACCGCTAATCCCACCACGGCACAACCTTCGCTCCCCTCCACGGCACCACCTCCGCTCCCACACCGCGTTACCACCTTCGCTCTCCTCAACGGCACCACCTCCACTCCACCACCTGCCACCTTCGCTCTCCTCCACGGCACTACCTCCCTTACCTTCCTCCACCTGCGCCCCCACCTTCCCTACACAACTCCAACTGCGGAGAGTGGGAAATGTGTTTTTCTCCCACCCTTATCCCCTCGAACTCTAATTTGAGAGAGGTTTTTCACCTCCCTCTACTGCACTCTCTCCCAATAGGAGAAGTGCCTAGGAGAGCCATTCCCAATGCAATGGAATGGACCCACCACTATGACGTGCATCCCCATTACTGGAGATACTAAGAAAAGCAACTCCCCAAATGCAATGGGAATGACCTCCTCAGGCCGTGAAGTTCTTCAACGTCCACAGACCCCGTCTACGCTGTCTGTACTCTATTCTTCTTAATTTATACTGCCTAACTTCATCCTCCATTTCATTCACTTTGCATGTGGGATAGCCTAACTTCGCAGTCCATTCCATTTATTTACTTTGCATGTAGGATAAACTTAAATGGAAGCAACTTGCTTGGCAAATGATCATCTGCAGTCCACCCTCGAGGAACAAAGCCCTCCGTCCCTACTTCTCAACAACGAAAATGGAGATTATGATCGAAGACAAATTCATGACTCCAAGAATAACTGCAGACAGACCCAAAAGATATAATCTAGGAGAACTAGAGACCAAAACACCACGGCGTTGATGCCCGAGAGCTACCGAACGAAGTGAATGGCAAGAGCCATGAGGAGTTGCGGAAAGGATGCTTTACCATCTTGGAAATCTCGGTAGCACCTCCCGGACGTCTGGCATGCCGCGGACCCTCCGCAGCACGGCCCTGGCCTTCTCCGTCTGCCCTCTTTCGATCACACTGCCGGGAAGGGTAAAGGAACCCAACGCTGGGACGCCTCCCAGCCCCAGGGAGAGACGCCACACCCAAGGACCAGTGCGATAGTATATCAGAATCGCAGAAAGGACCCCAATTCCTATAAATAGTTGGAAGCCGATGTTGACGGCTCCCCTCAGTCAGTCTCGGAGGAGCTATTCCAGACAAATAAGACTGAACAGACTGAAAAGCATGACAATACCATATGAGTCGGCTCCCGTCAGTCAATCTCGGAGGAGCTATTTCGGACAAATAAGAATGAACATACTGAAAAGCATGACAATACCATATGAGTTTCTTACCCCGGTATAAAGAAAAGAAAGAAAAAAGTGTTCTTGTTTTACAAAATCAGATCATAGTCTGAATAGAGATGAGCCTAGGCTTACTTGATCAGTGAAACCCACACCAAAGCCCAGCAAGATACGTCCAACGATCCGCATTGCTACACTGACAGAAGCGCCATTGAGAAAGGTAAAACCACCGACCAGCATGAACCCCAATTCCTATAAATAGTTGGAAGCTGATGTTGACGGCTCCGCTCAGTCTGGGAGGCGCCCTTTCGGACAAATAAATAGGTACTGAAGCGCCATTGAGAAAGGTAAAACCACCGACCAGCATGGACTTCTGTCATCCGAAAGCTCTTGTTGCCGCTCCGGTCGTCAAAGTCGGCTGTCGTGCTTGCAGTACTGGCTGGTTTTGGCCGTGGATTCCATCTTAAAAACGCTTGAAAACTCCGGCATGGATGTAACTCCAGGCATGGATGAAAATGTTTGCTCAGAAACTCCGGCATGGATGTAACTCCACCAGCAAGAAATTTAGCCAGAGGAAACCCTCGTTAGGGCTCCCGAGTCCAAATGAGAGAGCGGTAGGTACTCGTAATGAAAGAGGTAGGAGGGGAAAGTACATTTCCAGGTCCAGGTGTCACCTGATAAAATGACACAAAACCAAATCGATCCACACCATACTGACACCATTATGGTTTCACGTTAAGAAATGGAAAAGATTGGGTATCAAAACACATACAAAGTTAATCAATAGATGGCCCATTTTCTTGATAAATACATATCCTATGATTTTGGCATGCCGATAATAACAATATCCATTAATAACTCTTTGGTAGGATCGTTGCAAGACAAATTCAAACATCTTAAACTAATCCACACACATTGACTTCCCTAAAATCCACACTATGAATATTTCGATAAGGCCTTGAAACTTTCAATCCCAACTTGTACATTATGGGAAAAGGAATCACTCTTGTCGATGCACTGGATTCCAACATAATGTTATGCAATAGGGATTCTCTAATCATTGATGAGATAATGTGCTTGGATTTTGTCTTTTTGAAGGATTCATATTTTGGAAAATAATAGGCAAATATTCATTTTTTTTATCATACATATGGTTTTCCTTACTTCAATGAGAAAGACTCGGTTATATAGTTTCCATTTATACTAATGGAATTGATACTTTTAGAGCGTTCACTGCACCTGGAACATCAAAAAGAGATTTTTATCAATATAAAAATTAATCGAATACTTACCCGCACCTACCTTAGATTCCATTTCACTTTGAGGCCCTTGCATTTGGATTGCTTGTGGGAAAGTCTTCTTTCTCTTTTGATATGTTACATCGTTAAATATGTTCTCAACCATTTTCTTAGTTTCTTCACGAGAATACATTTCTCCAGAAATCTTAATAGTTTTATCAGCTTTAACAAATTCTTACTTGCTTCATATTCTTGTTGGATAGATAAAATTGACGATGTCCTTCAAACAAGTTATTGAATACTTCATGACCATCTGCATTGTTTTGATTCCTCCTCATTTCCTAAAAGTAGATACATCTTATTTCACCTTGGAAGTATTGACATGCTTGGAAAAAGAGAGAGAAATCAACAACCATATTAGTCGATCCCAATGATGTATCAGTTCTTCCATTATTCGAATGTCCATCATTGGAATTTATTGGGGGGGAACCTATTTTGTTGTTTATTCCTTTCTACTTGAACCATCATGTTTTGCAAAGCGATATTCTACAGAGTAAAGCCAATTCTTAACTTCTTTATTTCTTTGAGCACCATGCTAATATCATCGTAATAAGATTTAGTGAATTTAGTTTAACTTGTCTTGGATTTTTGTTATGCTCTACCTCTTGAGGCATGCAATATATCATGATTTCTATATGCTTTGCAATTCTTATATATATTACACCTTCTTCTTAGATACCTTCAAGTCTTTAGGTTTTCCCATATTCAAATGAAAAAGAAACTCTCCTTGAAATTTGTTGATATAGTATGTCAATACGATGACATCATTCAACTTATTAGAGTTAGGAATTCTTCTTACAACTTAGTTAAATATGATATGGAATTGATCAATTGTTTCATTTTCATTCCTCCTTATTCTCATAAGGTCATTCAATGAGAGTCGATAATATTTAATTTTAACCCATCTATCATAAAAGACTTCTCGCAACTTCTTGAGAGTGTCGATGTTATGATTTGACATACTTGTAAACCACTTATCAGCTTCACCCTGTAAGGAAAGAGAAACACATATGTAAAAGTCATCAAGCAATCTATTGCCACCCACTATTTTCATGTATTTTGTAAATTCACTCCAATTATCATCAACACTAATAGCATTTGCTCCATCAAATGTAGGCAACTTACTAAGCTTTGGCATATCATTTGGGTATCCATGCATATTAGTGAAATCAAAACGCACATCTAAATCATCTAGGAAAGTAGCCATTAGAATATTATAAAAAGAATCATATGGATATCAAATAGAACTTCAAAAGTCAAATGGTTATTTACCTCCCTTACCGAATGACTGTGTCTTCTTGTTTGATAAACGAGCTCAAGGTTAGGGATGAATATAATCTTACCTCAAGTATTTGTCCTTATTGAGTGTCTTCTTTAATTTTGATTTGGAGTCACTAGATAAGACTTGCAAGGCTAGTCCTTTAACAATAATCTTAACAAGTACAAAACAAGAACTCACCTCGACTTTGGCCATCCAAAATTGCTTATATATGCCGTTAAAATCAACCGAGGAACTACTTGGTACACAAAAATGGCTTCAAAAAATGTAATAGCATTGTCGAACTTCATGAAATGATTTTTTACAAAAATATATTGTTTATGCTAAGGAGATTGGGATTTGACCCAACAAAGTGCTCAAACTGATATACAACAATGTTTAAGTGGTCCCTAGCAATGATGCAAAAAAATGTTGTAATTGTCGGAAACAAGTAAACTAAACTAGGGAACACCTTGAATGGAATGCCATCACTTTTCCTTTGAGTCTTTGGCAACGACTACAACAAATGTCACCTCAAAAACTACCACATTTCCACAATTGAATATAGTCATGGACCCAACTAAGACATGTGGACCTAACAAATGCAATGGACCTAATACTATGATCGACATCTTTTCAAGGATGTACACCCAATGTATCACCTCAATGTAACCCCTTCCTCTTCAGGCCTTTCTCCTCATTCAACGAGAGGATCCCCAAACAATATGAGAAT
The DNA here is from genome assembly GCA_001517045.1 of Pseudotsuga menziesii. Taxonomy (NCBI): domain Eukaryota; kingdom Viridiplantae; phylum Streptophyta; class Pinopsida; order Pinales; family Pinaceae; genus Pseudotsuga; species Pseudotsuga menziesii. The sequence goes on from LPNX010549207.1 coordinate 22,702, forward strand.
AAAACTAAAAGATAATCAATGAAAATAAGCCTATCCATACAAAACTTTCCCTCTATTAGTAGACAAGTGCCTATGGGAGTCAATGAAAGATACACAATAAATGCTTCTCGACTTGGAAGGATAGGATATATAATATGTAGCAAGATCAATTACATTTATACAGTGAAAACCAGAAAGATAAAACATGAGAAATACCCAAAACCAACCATTGAAATCATCTAGATTTTACCTCTCGACAACTAGATATAAGGGGCGCACCAATCCCCCATAGGACATCCCCTTTCTGATGGATAAATGATCTATTTTGAACCAGATTTATGCTTCACTTCTACAATTTATCGCAGTCAAGGTGAACTATAAATAAATTTAGTCTTAAATCCCTAAAATTACGATAAATAAATTTATCCTAATCTTGAATACCTATGAAATTGTTTAAGCAATTATTATTTTAACTACATCATGTATCCATTAGTCATTTATCGTAGATAAACTCACTATGCACTAAACTCTTCTAGCAATTTATTTTGCAAGTTAGACATAAACTTGCATGTAACGCATCATTATACATATAAAATAGCATGGATATGCCCTTACATAATTTAAACATATCACCTTGTCAATCTTCAGACAAAAAACACTTTTTATACATTTACTCTTGAATTTTAGTTGTATATAAACTTGCTTACTAAGTAACCTAGTTATGTACTTTGACAATCATAATATTGAATAATGTCCTTTCCATAGCATGTGTGCCAATTAGTATACATAAAATCTCATATTCAAATCACAAAATTCACGTCATACCTGTATGTAGGTGAGACCATTAGGTCCAAGTGTTGAGAACCTTGCTCTAATACCATTTGTAAGGAACCCAATCTCCTCTCTACTTTCTAAAAAATAGGGTTTTTTTTTGACAACTTCATTGTTCAACCACAAATATTAGCCCCATTGATGATATAACATTATTAACAAATGATGAAGTTCTACCTTCTTATATACTTTATCATGAAAGAGTAGTAACCATATGGAGAATGATCATTACCACTACTAACCATACAATCTCAGGCATTCACCTTAAAAGGTATGATCAACACAACTACTTACTGGAACATAACAAATAAATGCAAGTATATTTAGAGTAAGATCTTGAGTCATCACACCACACCTTAATTCTATGCATAATACAACATATAGCTAAAAAGTTAATTAATGTTGTAATATAACATTATCCTGTAAAGTAAAATGAAAGCACATGTGCACACTTCTTTTACTACACACCATTTCATCATAGATTATTAAATGAAGCATAAATGAAATACAAAGTACAAATATAAGAGGGACACCAATATACGTGCTTCACCCCAACCAAGGGCTACGTCCACCAAGAATGGTTAGTATTTTTATTATTTAATCCAACAAAGAAGGTTACAAATCTACAACACCACTGTTGCAATTCTTTTTTTTCTTTTCCTCGAAGTCTATTTCAAAAAGAACATTTAGAAATTATTATTTAGCTTTATTGTAAAGCATTCATTTAAATATGGGCATTACCTTCTAAAACGATTCAAAATCTCTTCACTGAAGTTCATAAGATACTACACATATAAGCTTGCTAGACTTCTATCCTCTTTTAGTGAGAAACTATATAGATTTAGTCATAAGCTATGAACTTAGTCATTATCCATCTATTAGACTTTGATCATTAAAGGGTCACCTCCCTAACTTTCAATAAATTATTGTAAAATCCATTCCGTAAACTCCAAGTTCCTAAAAAAACATTTAAGTAACGAAATATTGATTAATTATTTATGATGTTTCACTAAAACTTAGCTTGTAATTTTATGTATAATTTAAAATAAAATTACACATTAAAAGTTTACGTCTAAAGAATAAATAACACTATAAAGGTTAAACTTACCTATTACATAACTTATGAATACCTAACCATTGTAATATCCTTCTTTACCATTGTAACATACAAATGATAGCTTCCTTTTACTAAAAATATTAAAACCAATATCATTTACTTAAAGATGACATATTTGGGTTATTAATACAGAAACCTCATAACTTTAAATATCTTATGACATTGTTTCCATTAAGTGAGAGGAAGGCATTCAACCCTTCTCTTAAAAGTTTACTCTTTAGATGGTTTCCACTCAAACAAAAGGAACCAATCATTAGCTCCTCCAATAACTTAAACACAACTGTAAGGGAAAAGATCTCCCAAATTAAAAGTAAGTATTGTATATGTAAAGCATAACCAAGGTTTGATGATGGCGAGGGTTAGGGTTTTCCACTGTACAGTCCTGTGTAAGGGCCTGGTGAACCCATCATGATATGTATCGACAACAGGTGTCTTCGATTCCTGGGATCTATGCTATGGCAACTGGATAAACTGATCGATTTTCGGACTGAGATTTCCTTTGTTTATCCCGTTTTTCGCATTGGCGTGTGCAGGTCAGTGCATGTTGGTTGGTTTGTTGATTAGGCGGTTGTTTTCGTGGTGGTTTCGCGGCTAGGTGTTCGTGACGGTGGGGGGCATTTTCACATCTTGGTTTTTACCGTGGTGGTTACCGTGGTAAGATGGGTTTTGACGACCTGGTGGATTATTCATTGGACTCGTCGCCAGAGGGTATTTTTCATTTTTCCCCAGGTCGTTACAGTCCGGGCAACAAAACCCTATGGGGCGGTGAACTTCTTCCTGATTCTCTGCTCTTTGACTTGGGCATTCCTATTCTCCGTCTTTGTTTTTTACGGATCTCCCTATTGTTCTGTCTACTGAACCAGCGTTGAGCTCAGGTGCGGTGGAGGGCCTTCATCTGGTGGAGAACCTTCAAAATTTCGTGGTGAATGAACACACCAGGGAGGTAAATACTTTGGCTCCGGGTGTGTGGATGGGGTGACTAATACGGTTGATGTCACTACTGGAGTTTTGGGTGTGAATGACCATGGTTCTATAGAGGTCGATTTTCAGGTCCGGTGGGGGTTCAGAAGAACAGGTTCAATCTCCCCTTGGACACTCTTCTCCACAGCGGAGGGAGCCGGGGATTAGCCAGCCTAGGGGTGCAGATGGGGTTGGTCGCGAGACCGAAAGAAGTTGAAGGGAACTGGTAAAAAGAGGAAGGTGGCGTGTGCATACACCCTCGGGGAAGACATTAGGTGGACACAGATCTTGCAAATGGTTTCTTTCACCATGGTGGGTAAAATTATCGGGAAGAATTGTTCAATGGTAGTCATTGAAAATTGGATTAAGAATTCATGGGTGGAAGAGCTGGGGGAGGTTCCTGAACTTGAGGGCCTAACGCAGGGGTGGCTTGCACTAAATTTCACACAGCAGGCTCATGTTAATTGGGTTCTTGTGAGGAATTGGTCCCTAGATTAGTGCCCGGTACTGCCCAAAATGTGGACTCCAACCTTCGATGCCTCTTGTCAGAGGGTGGATGTGGTTCCTATTTGGGTTCGCCTGCCGAGTCTCCCTAGACAATAATAGTCAGAGGATCATTTTATCAGTATTAGCAACATACTGGGGACCTTTCTGGAGGCCGATATGTCCTTCAAGGTTACAAAAATTCAAAGGGTGGCACGGATTTTGGTTAACATCAATGTGAGGGAGGGCATGTACGAAGAAATTCATCTCTCTTGGGGAAACACCTTTTTTCAACAGCGGCTGGATTATGAAAATATTCCTTTCATATGTCAACGTTGTCACACTTATGGTCATTTGGAAATTGATTGCTCTCTTGGGGTGCGAATGATTAATGGACGTGGCAAACAGAAGAACTCTCGTGGAATTGGCTCTTGTAGGGGTACGTCGTCGCCGACTTCGGGACCCCTGTCGTCTGATTTGGATGAGGGGCATACAGTTGCGGAGGATTTGTTTCCCACTGCTAGGGAGGTTGCTTTGATTCCGAGCGCTCCGGCTGAGGTTTCTGGTGTCGTTCCTGGCCCGGATTTGGAGACACTTGCTGCGGGTACCACTTCTATTGACCCTTCTCCGTCTTTAAATTTGTGTACTAATATTTTCAATATTTATGGGATGGATTGGATGGGGAATAAACTCAAGCACCTATCTCTCTCACATCTTTCATTGGGTTCTTCTACACCCCTTTCTACTGCACATGATGAGACTACTTTTTCCTCTCTCCCTTTGGTGACCACTTCACACTCCTTTGAATCCATTGATGAGGAGGTCTCCCCTTCATCCCCTGTCCCTGCACTGATTGCAAATAGGACACTTTCCTCCCATTCCCTGCACTGATTGCAAATAGGCCACTTTTCTCCCATTCCCTGCCTGATTTGGGTTACTTCCTTAGATCAGGGAAAAAGGTCCCACCTGGGGGTTTGGGGAAAGATCTCCATCCTGTTCCTCGTGGGAGAGGAAGAACTTCCTTTCTGGCTAAGGCATAGTCCAGGGCTCGGAAGGACCTACATGAAGGTAAACAACTTTCTGTTGAACGGGCACTTAGAGCAATGTAGGCCCAGAAAAAGGGGCAGAAATGAAGTTCATGTCTTTCAACTATTGGGGTCTGGCAGGTCCCCTTAAAAGACCTGCACTTCGTAGGGTGGTCGATCTGGAACATCCTGATGTGATTATGCTTCAAGAAACTTTAGGTGTAGGAGATGTGATTATGCTTCAAGAAACTTTAGGTGTAGGAGATGTGATTATGCTTCAAGAAACTTTAGGTGTAGGAGATGTGATTATGCTTCAAGAAACTTTAGGTGTAGGAGATGTGATTATGCTTCAAGAAACTTTAGGTGTAGGAGATGTGATTAAAGCAAAGCTGGAGAGCTAGTTTCAGGGATGGCAATTTGTGACCTTGGATGTCCGAGGTCGTTCGAGAGGTTTGGCCATGGGGTGGAATAATCGTGTGGTGAAAGCTCTGAATATCTGGGGTATGGATTCTATGTTGGGGATGACGTTGTAGGGTTTGGATCAGGGGGACCCTGTGTATGTATTCAACATCTATGGCCCTTATCTAAACCGCATTCCCTTTTGGGATAACATTTTCAATTTGGATTTGTTCAAGGGTGAATTGGTTATTATCGGAGGTGATTTTAACTTTTCTTTGGGTCAGGCGAAAGTCTGGGGACCATTTGCACATCCTGACTTACTGTTTGACTATATCTCTCAGAAGCTCATTGAGAGGAATTGGCTAGACATTGAACCTGTTAAGCTGAAGCCTACTTAGAATAACAATCGATGTGGGGATGTGGCTAAGCGTCTGGATCGTTTTTTTATTTCTGAATCTCTGATGGAACAACAACACTTCATCAGACAATGGGTGGGATGTGTAGGGTGTTCTGATCATCTGCCTATCTTCTTGGAATATTGAACTGGTCCGATAAGGCCTCCTGGTCCTTTGAAATTCAATAAGACTTGGCTAAAGGACGAATCAATTCGAAATTTGATTCTTACAAATTGGGTCCCTTATAATCCGGCTAGCCGGTTGACTACGCCATTACAGTTTGCTGACATTTTTTCTCGACTCAAAGGCTTGATTAAGAAATGGGTTGGGGAAAAGCGTCGCAGAGAGGATCTTGAATTAAGACATATTGAGAAGGATTTTATAACATTATGGATTTGGAGGGAGGGGGGTATATGAATCAAGATTCTAAAGACACTTTGGTCAGGCTGCAGAGTAGAAGGAATATTATCCTTTTGGACATGGAGGAGACTTGGAGATTGAAAAGCAGGGCTATTTGGCTTGAGTGTGGAGATGAAAATACAAAAAAAATTCATTCATATGCCAGGGGAAGGAAAGCATTGAATACTATTTGGAGTTTGGAAAATTCTCTGGGCAGAAGACTCGAATCCTTTGAGGATTTGGCTGGCCTTGGGGTTGAACATTTTCAACAATTATTTTGGGCACCGGAGGGTGCACATCTGGTGGAGATTATGCGTATCACACAGGTCTTTCCTCGATTTGTGGGGCAGGAAGAAAATCTCTCGCTAATGGAAGAGGTTCTTGAAGAGGAACAAAAACTAGCCCTGCAGAGTTTTCAGAAGGATAAGAGTCCTGGACATGATGGTTGGACCATTAAATTTTTCACTGAACTTTATGACCTGTTGGGAGATGAGATTTTGAAGGTGGTACAACACACTCGTTTGTCGGGCAGGATCCTGGCCTGTTTTAATTCTACCTTTATTACTTTGATTCCTATGATGGATAACCCAAAAACTCTACATGACTTCAAACCAATCTTGCTTTGTAATTGTATATACAAGGTGATCTCGAAGGTTATTGCTCGTAGGTTGAAGGATATACTGGCTGAGCATATATCAGCGGAACAATTTGGTTTTCTCAATGGACGACAGATCCATGAGGCGATTGGTGTTGCTCAAGAAGGAATCCACAACATGAAAACCCGCAATCTGAAGGGAGCAGTATTGAAAATTGATTTATCGATGGCCTATGACAAGGTAAGTTGGACATATATACATATGTTACTAATCCATCTGGGCTTTGGGATTGATTTTGTCAGGTGGATTATGTGATGTGTCACCACAGTGTTGTTCGTTGTACTAATTAATGGGGTAGCATCACCTTTCTTTCATGCGTGGAGAGGATTGAGGCAAGGATGTCCATTGTCCCCACTTTTGTTTCTTCTGGTTGCTGAAGGGCTAAGTCGGTTACTCTTGGAGGCTCATAGGGGGGGCAATTTTAATGGTATAAATGTCTCACAACACTTGCAGATCACCCATCTATTGTTTGTGGATGACGTAATTATATTCTGCTTTGGAACTGTTCATGATCTGAATACCCTTGCTGAGATTTTGGCCCTCTTTTCCTCTGCGACTGGAATGGAGATTAATGAAGGAAAATCTAGTATCACTACTCACCGTATGGAGGATGTTGAAGTTGGTTATGCCACGACATGTTTTCCTTTTGTGCGGGTTACATTGGGTGATGGACTAAAATACCTAGGTTTTTTCCTGAAACCAAACAATTACTTGAAGAAGGACTAGGTTTGGCTGATTGAAAAAGTGGAGAGAAGATTAAATTCTTGGAGCCATAGGTGGATTTCTAAGGCTGGACGATTGGTTCTGGTTAAGGCAATATTGGAAGCGATCCCAGTATATTGTATCTCTCTCTCATGGATCCCAAAAGGTATTCTGGACAAAGCTCGACGGATCTGTTTACATTTCCTGTGGAGTGGAAAAAAGGAGACCGAGGTCACTCCTTGGGTTAGATGGAAAAGGATTGCCAAGCCTAGAGCACTGGGGGGATGGGGTCTTAAAAACATTTTCCTTTTTTCTGAAGCTTTGGCGGCAAAGGGAGGTTAGCGATTGATTCATGCTAATAATCTGTGGACGAGGGTGATAACTATGAAATATATTGCTCCAGATTCAATCATAGATTGGATTAGGAATCCAGCAAAGATTCACACAGGGGGATCGGTCATCTAGAAAGCGGTGATTAAATCCTTTGTTGTTATTGGGGAAAATCTTGTTTGGAAAGTTGGTGATGGCAAGAGGGTGTGGGTGGGGGAAGACCCTTCGTTGGGGTGCAATGGTGGGTATAGACTGTCTGAACCTTTGGTGGCCTCTCTCAAACAGCGTGGTATTACCTTTCTTTATCAACTTGCCTCTCCTATACAGTAAAACAGGTGGTCTCAGGGATGGTGCCCAACTTATTACTTTGATTTGCCTGTTAGGGAAGAGGCTGAACTGAAAGAATATATTTGGAAGCTACAGATCTTACTGGTTCAGATCCGGGAAGGGGATGATGAATTAATCTGGAATTTGGCGACTTGTGGGAGATATACTCCAAAGGAGGGGTGTATTTATCTTAGTTCAGCTGGAAATGACCAGGGGATGGAGTGGTGGTGGAAGAAGATCTGGAAATATCTTTGCCCGCCTAAATGCAGATTATTCTGGTGGTGTATACTTGAGAACAAGGTTCTGGTTTGGGAAAACCTCCATAAACGGGGATTTAATGGACCAGGATGGTGTGTATTATGTCGAGCTAAAGCGGAATTGGTGGTACACCTGTTTCTTAAATGTACCTATTGTGTAGAGGTCTAAATTGAATGCTGCAAACTTTTGGGGTTTGGTTTAGAATGTCGATGGCCAAGGGCGACTATTCTTGATGCTTGGGAACGTTGGAGTTGTTTGGAAAAGACGGATATGATGAAGGCTCTCCCGCTTCTGGTCACATGGGGAATATGGTTGGCCAAAAATAATGTCGTGTTTAATGAGAAAATTTGTACACCGGCTATTACGATGGGTTAGACGTGCGGGATTTCCCTGGATCTTACCAAGCATATCAGGGTCGCTAAGCAACGAGAAATACTTGAGTTGGAAATTGATAAATCATCCCCCTGGGGATTCTTTGATGGTGCTTCACATAATTTGGTATGTGGGGGGGGTGCTATTCTTCATATGACTGAAAATCATTCCTTTGAAATGATGGCTGGGATGGGAGAGGGTGGAAATAATAGGGTGTAACTCTTAAGTTTGAAGTTACTTCTCATATTTGCAGAAGAAAAGGGGTGTAGAAGATTATCGGTTTTTGGTGATTCTTTGAATGTGATCAACTGGGTTAAGAGGATCCAAGCTTTTCGGGACCTACTTTTACAAAATATTTTACTCTATATCTGGGATATCATGGATTCCTTTGATTTTATTTCATGCTCACATGTTTTCAGGGAAAACAACTACCAAGCGAACTCAGCTTCGAAAGAGGGGCTCCAGCTGGATACAGGTGTGTGGAAGATTAAGGAGCGGCTAGATGATGTTGTTTCTCAGTTTTACCATCGGGCCTTCATAGAAGGGGCGGTTGTTTGAGACTGTTCTCTTTGGCACATGTGTAGTGTTGTATATCTCCATTTTACAGATGATCAGTTTTTGATCCTTATGTGACTATTAGCTGATAGGACAGACTTTTTCTTTTTGTTTGCATATTCTGATATGTTGGTGCTTACACATAGAACATATATGACTTCTGTACTGATATAGTTTTTTGATCAGTGATTTTGGGGGTTGTACTTATCCTTTAGGATGGGGTATGATCTTCGAACTTATAGCCGAGTGCTGAACTTTTGTTTATAAATATGCTATGCATATCTACAAAATGTAATTTTGTCTCTCTTCGGATGATATAAAATTATGCTTTTTTTCCTTGGAAAAAAAAAAGCATAACCAAGGTACCTATTAAACTTGTAATGAACCATTACCAAAATAAGGAGAGCATGGGTCTACCCTGCTTACTTACGATGTCATCCTTTATATGCTGTAAAGGTTCAATATGGAGGGTTGAACTATTTAGAAAGAAAAAAAAACTATATTCAAATTTGAGGGAGCACGAGTCAATTCTATCATAGTAAATAGTAACATTTGGTCCCATTCAGGAAATACTAAGTTGAATTCCACAGAAGAGTAGATATTTTACAACATTAAATCGAAGTGTGAGATTGGTCCTTTCCAAAGTGAAACCGCACTCCTCTCGATGCGAATTAAAAAGGATATTTTCAATTAATAAGTTAATAGATTTTATTAAATTTCATTATATTTATAGAGATAGACTCAGTTCTACCTTGGAGAGGTCGATTCCCCCATATAAAAAACAACCTAAGTCGTTATATAACATACTTGAAGGAAAAGGTATAAAGAAGGGTTTTAACTAAATATTAAGGAGACAACCTTCATGTCAGGATGGTTCGTTCTGAGTAATATAGCCCGATAAATAAAAATCTGAACTACCAAATTACTCAAACATGGTTTGGTTTCATACCTGAGATAGGGTTGAACTTGGGGTTGGCGTACTTAGCATCACAATCTACAACCACAAGATATGGCGACCGTAGAAAGATTAAGAACGCATTATACATATTTATAATGAAAATGTTTGCCCCTTTTACTACTGCTCGCCAACTCCCAAAGAAATGGACCACCACCAAGTTACCCGAGTTATCCCTTTCTGGAAAGATGACAAAGGTGCTATTTTTCCTAAATCACTTATCTTCCAAATTGTATCCATCCAAGGAAGGTGTTGACCCCCCTTCCAAATGGGAATTCATTGCAATCATGATGGATTCAGTTCTATTTTCCTCCATGTCAATCTGTTATCTAATTGTTTTCATCTAGAGTTTAGCTATATCTTAATCTCTATTCTCCTTACCGAGCTTCAACCCTTTTAAGGTGACCACTGCCCTTTCCTTCATAACTAATTATCAAAGTTAGTTGTGTGTTCATTCAGGTGGAAAGGAATCTCATGGTGAGGGAGAAACCATAACCATCATTAAGAAATCTAGCATGCCATCCTAAATAAAAATAATAATACCTTCCTTCCAATAGTTAAGTCCATCAATAAGATATCTACGACAAGAAAATCGAGGTAGAAAGGATGTTACAATTTGAATGAAAGAGTATTTGAGTGAAGGTGAGGGAATAAGAAATGAGACTCATTCCTTCAAGCCATAAGAGAATTGTGATTAACGTTCCTCTCAAGAATTGGAAATCCAATTTTAAATGAAATAGGGCAAAACCAAGAAACACCAAGTTGTGTTGGTTTTGACCTTAATGGGGAAAAGAGAGGTGACAAAGGCCCAACAAGAGCAACCCTCCTAGAAGGGATGTCTCACTTATAAGAAATTTGTATTATGCATAAAAACCCTAGTTTACCCTTACCTTGGATGTCTCTGACGGTGAAAGACAATAGAACTAGATTTATTACCTCAAAATAAGAAGCAAATAAAAGAGAGTAACCCTCTTAAGAATATTTTCCCTTAGACAAGCCTTGGAATATAGAGTAAAATCCTTCGATCACCAAAAATTACCACACTAAGCCTTTAGATGTTCAATAAGAGAGGTGTGCACCACTTAATCTAACTAGACAAGACGTAAAATATAAGATTCTATTTGATCCCATGGTCTTGAGTTACAAATGAGGAGGCTATCCTTATTTATATGTGGCTAGGAAAACTTGAGCCTAATTTTAGAGCCGACCTACCCAAAATGTCTTAAACTAAGAGAATGACGATTTCCATAGTTCATCATATTTGGGGTTAGCTTCTGGAAATAATTTATGAGTCTGACATTTCTAGTGGACATTCAACCCATATTCAAGGAATTTATGAGTTTGAAATTTCTTGCATTCCCTAAATATGGGTGGAGTGTCCACTCAAAACATCAGACCCATAAATCCACACGTAGCTAATTACAAAAGTTAACTCCAAAAATGTCTTTAAATTATTTAAAATTAATTTTTAAGGTTTGTCACCCATAACTTGGGGACTAATCCTCATAAAACCTAAAAATAATGATAAAGATGATGAAGTGACACAACATGATGGAACATTAAGCCTAGAAGGAGGATTTCATGCCCCACCTAACCCTAACATTGTGCTTTTTCTCTCACCCCCCTATTTCTTTAGGTGGTATGGTCTCTTGAAGCTTGCAAAGAAGGTGGAAATTTTACCCATGATGATTAGGATGACCAAGAGGGAGGGGTAATACAAAGGAAAGCAAATCAAAGAGGGTATCCATGAGGTAGGTTTAGGTAGGTATGACAACCCTTACACACGCAATCACCTTCTACGTAGCACAAACATAAGTGTGGTTGGGAGCCCCTAAGCCATGTGTCTGAATGGAGTCATCCCAAGAAGCAGTAGAGAATCAACCCAAGGCATAAATTCCCAACATGATGGGGGAGGGGAAATCAACAAAGCCAGTAATCTAATACTCCTTGAAATGAAAACCAAGAAGACCTGACATGACCAGATCAAGGGTATTGAGCCCCACTAAACCAACACTTTTACATAAAACAAACCCCAACTGAGCCTTTACAATTAAAAGGGACCCTTCCTCTTTGGTACATCTGATATGGAACACTTCAGAGGATATGGAGGACCTTCGAACTACGTATCCTAAAAAATAGGAACACTGCTAAAAATAAACATCTCCTCCAATGCTGATGAAAACCATGTGAAATGTCTCTAAAACTATATCCTATCACTAGACACACCTACCTTTGGACCATGGGACCAACCTCTGACCTATGAAAGTTGTGTCTCTATAACAAATTTGGATACCATCTAGATGAAATAAGTTGGCCCTTGACCTTCCAAATTTCAATATGGGAAAATCTATGGGTTAACAATGGAAACTCAAGGGGACGGGATCCCCTTGATAGATATCAAGAATCTCAGAATCTCTATATTCTGCAACTTCGAAATTGTGATCCCTGTATCTCTAGCCTATAGATCAATGTTGTTTGTCCTATGGGATATGGAGTCAATTGTAGGCCCTTTGTTGATCAAGAAATAAAGAAACAAAACCACATGCACTCCCATCTACAATCGCAACCTGCAATCACCTCAATGTATTATTTCCCTATCTTGAAAATGAGTTGAATTCAACATGCAATGGAAAACCAACAAGCTAGATGCCAACGATGTCAGCACCTGCTAAGCATGAGGACACCTACAAATGAGGATAATGGGTTCCAAGGTACAAGCACAACCTATCAATGTGAAAGATGTTCTGGAGTCAAACATTAAAAATTTCACCTAATCATGAGCCAATGATGCTTAGCCTTATTGGGTGTGAGATTGACGCAAATGAGGCTAGTGACCATCAAGGCAATTTAGCTCCTAGATCACTTCCTAGATGATGTGCTGGATTCGATGGGGAATGACCTGCTAAGAGGAAGGCAATGCTGAAAATATTTATCTCAACACGAAGAAACCACATAAGCATGCAATGATGTTGTGCCATACCCCTAATGATGGATGAGGATCTCACTCAAGAAACATGGTGTAAATGAAGAGACTTAAATAACAAAACAATAAGATAATTCAAGTCTCATTATGTTGTCTCTTCAAATTTATCTATCGTAATAAACTCGAAATTGCACAAAGAAATGGAAACCATTATCATCCACATGTGACCTAGATATAATACAGAGCACTATCGAATGTAGAGAATTTGTTTGACTTAATGCCTATAATGGACATATATATTATTATTGCAATGTGACCAAAAAACAAACATACCATCCCTATTCGAGGCATTTTTATTTTTTATTTTTTTCTAACATGAACTGGAAGCTTTTTCATTATAGAAAAAAGGTTGTGCACGACCATTCATTACAAAAACTTGTAGATTGGATGATATTAGTAAGCATCAAAACTTGGAGGATAAGAGTAAAACTGTTTGAAATTTGCTAGAAAATTTGTTTTCCTTCCTAATCTTTGCCATACTTGAGGATGGGTAAACCTTGACAAATTGAAGATTAAGCAAAATGCAAAAAAGCATTAACAGTAAAAAAAGGTAAGCATACTTCTTTTTCATGCCCTTCATGCCTGGGGACGGCTTGGAGATCGAAAATTCTTACATGGGTTATGCTCTAAAAACCATTGGCACATAAAATTGGTTGCTCTATGACAAGTTTATCACCTTCAATAGGTCTTCTGAAATCCTGTCCATCTTCCCCATCAGTTCTTGAATGTCCCTTTCTAAATCATATATACGCAAATCTTAACAAGCGAGCTGGTTGATGACATAATCTATATCTTTTGAAATTTCTTGATTTTGTTTTAGATCTCCGCATACTGCCTCGAAAACCTTGCGTAAATGTTGTTTGAAATCCTCAATTCTAGCCTTAAGGCTGATGCTCTCGGCTTGCTTTTATAAAACCGACATCAAATAATCAGCTATAGACCACGAATTGAGAGAGGATTCCATATCAAGAGAGTTCTAATATGTGAGAGTTCCACTACACCAGTCTCCGAAAGCGGCTCGAAAAGGAAACAAATGGTCTCCTCTTTACTGGGTATCCATATTTCCAACCAAATAACATGTGGGGGCACTGTGAATGGAGGTTAGATCTAAATCCAGGGTCCCTTCATCATTTAATCTGTTACATTCCATCACATGGCTTAGAGCATGCAAATGGCCACACATCTAATTATTTGCTCAATAGTAACGTTTATAACAAAGGGGTGTGGACCATAGTCGCAAGTGAGAGACCAGGGATTTTCCCTCCCTGCATTTGTCATGGGATGGCATGAAATGCGGTTTATTCATTGGCATAAGTTATTAAACCTGGTTCCATCATAAATCCTTTGTTTTCTAGGAGGTCAGCATCATGGCTATTGCTTCTGAGAACATGGAAGGAGATTACCTATGATTTGTCGTAGAAAACGATGATCCTTTGACAAATTCCTTTGCATCGGATGTTACCTTTCCTATATCCAAACCTCATCTTTTGAATAAGCTATCTTGAATCATTGATGATGACTGTTTTTCTTATGCATTTCCTAGTGATAAGTTCAATATCGAGCATAAGCACCAACCACTCTGCTTCATTATTGGTATTATTCCCCAGACCCCAAGCGAAAGAATCAATAGTATTTCCTCTAGGATAAAAAATTATCCCACCCGCGCCTACCTCCCCTGACATTCGAGGAATTTATTAAGTAAGGAAAACAAGGATAAATGTTGATACAAACATAGGAAATCAACAACTAAGATCTAGGACTAAAATAACAACTGTAATAAGGGAACAACTAGCAAAAATGACTTCAAATTGTTGTCCAAAGACAAAAAAATCAGCAAACTAAATATGGAAATAACATAACAAAAATCAACCAAAAAAACTACTACCATAACTCATGAATCCATCTTAAATTCATCTTCTTTTTCTCTTCTTTCTATGACATTTTATTGGAAATAAGTTTTCAATCATTGACCTTGACTAACAATTCTTCTCTCCAACCCTCCAAGTTAGTGGGATAAAAAGTTTTGGAACTTGCTAATGCATCAATGAGGTATGGTCCCAACCACACAATCTAACTTACTTTGATCTCTTGTTTTTCCATTGTTATTTCCCCACAACAAGACTATATCTCCCACCTATAGGTATCCGTCCATGGCTTTACGATCAAACACTTTCTTCACCTTACTTTCATAATCCACAAATTGATCGTAAGTTTCCCTCTGATCCTCATCGAGCTGGGTAAGATGATGGATACGGGCTTGGATGGTATCTTGGTTGTTGATCCCATGATCCCTTGTTCATGCCGGCCACCTTCTAGATGATCCTAATAAGATTTTTGTTGCTAGAATTTGCTAGACAATTCCTCTGTGGATAGTAATTGGATAAATGGGCCAATGCGATGCCATATTGTGAACATGTCATCAACTCTACTGAAATGAAAATGTTGGCATTATTTGTGGTAATCTTATCAGGAAATCCAAATCATGTGATGATGATTTTCTCAAAACTTTTGACAATAGTTTCACTCGAGGATGTCATCAGTGGTATAACCTCTACGCAATTGGTAAAGTAATTAGTGGCTACCTTGATCCAACTTAATCCATTATTGGAATTCTGGTGAAATTGGCCATTGAAATCAAGGCCCCATTGTGGAAAAGGATCATGCATTATAACCAGATCAAGGGGTAATGATGGTAACCTTTGTTTCCCCTTGAAATACTGGAAAGGATCACATGCTTTGACATACACATGGGTGTTAGCAAAAATGGTAGGCCAATAGTAAATTTCTCTCATAGTCTTGCAGCCTTTGGACTCAGTTGGATCTATGCATCTAAGGATAACCCCATCCAGGTTTCTCCATCCAAGTCCTCCCTACATCAAACATAATCTTGTTAGACGCGGCTTCAGAGATTGCTTCTACATCTTATCTATGTTAGCAAGGCAAGATAATTTATTCAAATGAAAACTAACATAACTGTACCAATCAATATGCTTCAATGAAGACAACAAAGCATATACCTTATCAAGTGGTTGTTCATGCTATATGGTAGCTTTGTCTATAGTGTGGATCCTTCTTTTTTCCATTAATCTATCCAACCCCTCTCCATGAACCAACTTGGTTGGTTTCATCTCGAGGTCATACTTTTGCATATTAGTGATCCACTTGCCTCTTGTACTGTTGCAATCCTAATGTAATAACATATCTTTGACCATGGGATGTAGGACATAAGGTACAATATTTACATTCCAAAAGTAATACTTGAAGTACTTTAGCACCTTTACTAAGGCATAAGCTTGCTTCTCTATGGAAGAGTAAGCTAACTCTCCCCCCTGCAGGGCATTGCTCATAAGGCTATTGATTGTTCACTTCCTTGTTGGCATTTCTACAGTAAGAATACAACCATACTAGAATTATAAGCAAAATAAAATAATTGAAAGTCCTTACCATAATCAGGGCCAACCACAACAAGAGACTGGCATAGAATATGTTTCATGTCTATAAATGCATTCTTTGCTTCATAATCCCACTTCAAACTATGATCCTTCTTTAACATGTTGGATATAGGCCCTACAATCTCTATAAAATTAGGAATAAAGTAACTAACGAAATTAATGTGATAGCAAAAGGATTGTATAGCTTGTTTAATTTTGGTAAAGGAATTTCCTGAATACCTTTCACCCTCTCGGGATCAATCCTTAGCCCTTCTTTCAAAATGTTGTGTCCAAAAATATTACTTTAAAATACTCCCAGTATGGACTTTTTTAGGGGTTCAACGAGATGTACAAAGCCCTGCATCTATCAAAAATCTTGTGTAAGTGTCCCATGTGATCATTTATATTTTTAGAGAAAACAGTAATAGCCTCATATTAAACTACTATGAACTTGTGTAAATAATCAGAAAAATCAAACTCCATAGCATGTTAAAAACAAGCCCTAGTGTTCATTAGAACGAAAGGCATGTGAATATAATGACAAGTTCCCCAAGGGGTGGTAAAATCAGTCTTATACCTGTCATCCTTGGCTACCAATACCTAGTTGTAACTAGAGAATCCAACCAATATGGATATCATCCTGGATTAGTAAGTGCCTGTAGAACATGTTCCATACTTGGTAGAGTATAATTATCTTTGAGAGATGTGATTTCAAGGTTTATGAAATGAGTGCAAATTTAAATTTCTCCATTCTTTTTTTTACAGGTACAATGTGGAAAGCCAATTTGAATACACGATAGGATGATGACGTGGGCCTCCAAAAGCTTATGCAATTCTCTCATGATAATTGCTGATAGTTTATGGTTCATATGCCTTTGATGTTGTTTTAGTGGCTTTGCATGTTCTCTGAAGGGAATTGCATGAGTTATCACTTTAGGATCATAGGTTTTCAATTCATCATAAGACCATGCAAATACATCCTTGCATTCCCTTTCGAAGGATTCCAACTTCCTTTTCTTTTCATGCATGCATCCTTTACCTTGAAGCTTGATGATCCTAGGAGATTTATCTAATCCAATATTCACTTCCAATACTTGTTCATCCAAATTAGATTTATTAGTTCCCATAAAAACGTTATATTTATCAAAAAGTTTCTCCAAAGGAATCAAACCTTTAGGGATCCTATTAGTGCGTAAATGAATCAAAGGAGACTCACCCCCAATCATTTCATCAATCAAATGAGATGAGAAATATTTAATGCAATTAAGTTCAATAACTGTCTCTCGTCTTTGAAAACCTTCCATGAATCAATGTTATACGGGACAAAAGGTTGAAATACTACCTCAATTGTGTATTGTGTGTGAGGAACTCACATGCATGGTTGAAACCAAGCAATAGATGAAACCATAGAATCTACCATCTCATTTTTTATCCTTGGGATTGCAATGATGGAAAATGCTTGAAAGCAATTGATCTCATCCCATGTTGCATTTTGGTATCTCTTGAGTATTGGACTCCTTGGCTCATAGAAGTGTCTTACCTGATTTGCTTATAACTTAGATTATCTAATGACCTTTAATAACTTGATCCCTATCTTCCCTGCCTGCTCAAAACATAACAACATAGCCTCATTTTTTTCCATATTGTTAGTGCAATCGAATTCTAAATGAAAAGAAAAAGGAAACATGTCACTTGAAGAGGAAGATAAATCTACCCTTGCTCTAGCTTCATATATGGATCCTGCACCATCATAGTGCATAAGACATATACCATCGGAAGAAGTATTGATAATAAACTCATGTGATGTAGTACATTCTCAATTTTATCCATAACCACATACGTGCTCATCTTAGTTTCATATTCCTCATGATAGAATGGATCATTGTCCAATTAACGAGGATCTTCCACATTATGGAGCATTTTCTTTTCTCAAAAAATTATTATATTGTAGTTTGGATCCATTAGAATGGTTGCATATGACCAATCCATCTTGATACATCCTCCTACATCAACAACCCATTTTTGATACGATAGCATGCCCCACTTGGATGGGTAGTCAATCACAACCATATCCATGTTTAAAACTATGCTTGAATATTCTTGTAAGTGGACCTTAAGTTCATTGATGATCTTGCATACCGGCACTTATTGTGAATCTAGAGCCTACACATTTCTATAAGGTCTATAAATTATTAGTTCTAACTCATTATCACTTCCAAAGTCAGAGTGTTGGTGGAATATCCTAGGTCTAACAAACAATTTCGAAGTAATAAACCATTAACAAGCAAAGAAATGTAAAAGGGAGGGGGTTTGTCAGACTTACTCATGGAAAGAGGTTCGTCGAACCTATTCATTCCAAGATATATCTAGGGGGACTCTTATGATGCAATCATGGAGTCACGCAAACTAAAGAATATGTTAATGACTTGCTTATGCTCTGAAAAATGAATAAGCTTTGTCAATGGTACTGAAATATTGAGTTTGAATAGCTCACTTACCAAAGAGAATGGAGAATTGTGCACCAATGAAGGATATTTTCTCTCTATGGTAACCAATGGTTGAGATTCCTTTTTCATGGAAGGTTGTGCAAAATGCAAATCGTTTGCAACTTTACTCTTTTTAGCATAAGTTTTCATGATCTTAGCCATCATAATTATAGTGTTTAGGTTTTCTTTGTCTAACAAAGATGATGTCAATTGGATTCCAAGCAAATCCATAGTAGTTGGCACCATAGTTCTCCTACATGCACTGAAATTCCCATACTTCAAAGGAAATACTTTGGTTTGGATACTTTTCTATTGGCTTGATAATTGGTAAACATGTAGGCTAACATCTTGATCCAAAAATGATATCATGTTTAAAGAATCCTCGAAGTGTTCGTTAAAACTCCTTCGAGTAATTAGGGTTGTATAAATAGGTTGTTTATCCAAAGACCTTGCAACCTTATTCATTGTGGGGTAACTTGCATGATCTACAATAAATCATGCGTGACAAAGTTGTTCCTTGTTTATTTTGGAAATTATTCTCCAAACATATTTTTTTATTGGTGAGATCCTGTAATAGATCTACAAATCTTGTTGATACTTCATTGCTTCAAGCTCAACTTCTTTCTTCAATTATAGGGCTTCCCTTGTGGATAAAAAAGATGAAAATGATTGGGATGGGTCTTCCTAGTTGCAACCATGTTTCTTTTGATTTCAAGTGTTGCAGCAAATGCCACTTCCAAGGTCCTTGCATCCTTTTTCCCGAGAAGAAAATCCAAAGGTTCATTAAGTGCTTCAAAATAAAATAATAATAAAGTTTCTTCATTAGGACATTCATTTCAAGAAACACTATTATAAGGATTGATGAAACAATTATTAAATGATGAAACATATTCATTCTCATCCTTCCAGGTCACATGCAACTCTTTTAACAAGAAGGTGTTGTCTTGCTTATAATCTCATTTCCCTGTGGATTTTCGTTTGAAGAAATCACTTCCATTGGAATCATTCGGAAGGTATTTATACCAGGTTCATGCATCCTCTTTAAGGGTTTGAATTAACCTCGTCATCACCACATCCTTGTATTCAGCCACCAATTCATCTATGAACTTAAAGAATGCAGTGATATGAACATCAATAGATATTGTGTCATTCCCAACCACTTTCAGAAGTCGCTTCTGATAGTCACTTATAGGCATATCATGAGGATGGTTAGGAATTAAGGAAAAACTAAGAGGAGAATATACTGTAAGTGAAAATATAACTATCGAATATTACATTGTATTAGTTTGAGATAAGACCGATACTAAATAAGTTACGAGTAAAGGTGAAGAAAAAAATATTATCGAAGAGTTTACCATGAGATAAGAACTAAGTTGTTTTCCACTTACCATGATACTTTTGTTTGGTGATGGTATGGGTATGGTAACTACTTGAGGGGTAGTTGTGATTGTGGATTCACTCTCAAAATCCAACAGACTTTGTAGTAACTTATTACTTTTTTTGCAGAACAACTGTTGCGATTCATCAAGGCCCAGAGTAATACCTTGTGTAGGATCAATTTGAGATGATAATTTAGTATTTTCATGATGATTTGAGCCTATATATAGTGAAGTCTCCAAGTGAGAATAAAATAATGCACAATGAACAATATTTACCTTTCCAATGTCAATTATATCTCCTAAGGACTAACGCAAACTCCTCGGTAATGACGCCAATTTTGTTAGTACACAAATCTACACTATAAATAATCACCTGCAAGTTGTGAAATTTGTTGAAAAAGTGCACAACTTGTAGGAAATTTATCCCTCATGTCACTAATAAATTCCTTTTGCGATCGTGCATGCCAACTATGGGGGGATCCCTAAGTTATTATATGTTTCTAATACACTTGCAAATTTATATTAAAACATAAATAAAAAGGCAACAAAACATGACTATTATAAGTACTAAAAATCTAATCTACAAGTAAAAACAGTTACAACAATTATTAAACTCGATCTTTGGGTGGTTGTCCTTCTTGAAATATGCAATGAAGGATTTATAACAATAGTTTATTTGCCTTTAGCCAATCAATTTATAGCTTGAGTGGGCCTAATGGTTAAGAACACGTGTTTCCTCCTAGGAGGTCAAAGGTTAAAACCTGGAGGTCGGTAGGGTATGTACACCTCTATAGACTTTAGCGGTTAAATCATTGCACATAGAGGGGTCTTTGTCCCACAAACAATGGGTCTCATACAATAAATTGGTGTTTGGCTTGGACGCGACCTAAAAATATATTTTATTTTATTATTAATGGGATGTTTTGCTTTAAAATGGAGGGATTTTTGACATTACAAAAACATACAAATGACAACAAGTGAAATAAATAGGCTGCAAATGAAGAATAAATTTAAAGTACATGCCTAAAATGCCACCAAAATCGGTGTGCAAATACAATCACAAATCAATAAGAGGGAGGATTTGGAAAACCAAACATAATCTAGCTTCACTTTGTTTTAAATCAAGAGGTTGGTCCACCATAAAGACGAATACAAGCTAGTCCAATAATGTCCTTGCACAAAAAATGAAGAGAATAGAAGAAGAAGAAGAGACAATGACGAGAATTGTTGTTGTTGCCAATAAGAAAATCCAACCTTCTTCCTTTCCTGAAACCTTACTAATTAGCTTGGTCTAGAGGCCCTCATTCACCTCCCACTGACTAGGTTGACATGCAATGAGGGAGCACCTCTTTGGAAGAAATTGAAGAGGAGAGAATGTCCCCCCTTTCCTGGAGTTGATATGTTCCATGAGGAAATCCACACCCTTCCACTGGAGTTGATCTGAAGCATGAGGAAATGCACCCCCTTATGTTGGAGTTCATCTATATGATGCGTGAGTTAAGTTCGTAGCTGAACTGAACTCGACCTTTTGTTCCTCAGCCTGTTGTATGGCTAAGTTAAGTGGAAGATCTCTAAGTTAAAAGGAGCAATTATAATGCATGCACCTTGTTCAAGTTTAGTTCACTCTAGTCTTGTGCATGCCCTCTAATTTCACCACTTTTCACAATGAAAGATCATCACATGTCACCCATAAATTGATGTCACATGTCATGCATGCACTGATGCTACATGTCACATATGCATGGCTCACAACTAAAAAATAGGATATAATTTTCATGTCCATGTAACTCAAACCCTAACTACCAAAACATAAGTATCACTCGCCTATCATTCAAAAAAATCACTTTGGAATCCTAAGCTCGCAATGATGTTGGAAATATGATGATATATGTTGTGCAAACCTTTGAACTCTATATCCTATGAAAAGAGGAGCACTGCTAAAAGTAGACTTCTCCAATACTGATGAAAACCTTGTGGAATGTCTATGACTCTGAATCTGGATCATATCACTGAATCAACCTGCAATTTGGACCCTGTGGGGACCAACCTCTGACCTATGAGTTGTCTCTGTGGAACAAAACTGGATACCAACTAGATGAAATAACCTAACTCTTAATCTTCAAAATTTGCATATGGGAAAATTTGGGCGTTAACATCCTGTTAGACAAAAATGTGTTATAACCCTCTATCTTGACTTGCGTTTACACTTGAGCTAAAACACTAATCTGCCATAACCTTAATCTCTCTAAGAGATGTACAATTGAGATTAGTCTAGATCATTAATGTATACAAATACACTTTATTAAATTCAATAGCCAAATATAAGACTTTCACTTTATTCGTAAAATGAATTACAAAAAATAACTAACTCGAACTACTTCTGGCATGTTCACGTTGAACTTGTGCAAAATTTCATGTCATAGCTAAATTCTTTAATGGGGATTGATCAGAGGGAGTGAGCTCATGCACAACAACTACATGGATAATGACAAAGAAGGATGGGTACAAGATAAAAAGTGTCAAACCAGATCATGATTAGGTACAATTTTTTGTGTAGGGAATGGATTATTTGATGGATAGTTTGAATGGCGCATGATACTTCACCAAGATAGATTTGAAGAGAAAACATCTCCAAATCAAGATTATAGATGGAAATGAGTGGAATACTACATTAAAGACCAAGGATGGTTTGTGAAAGTGGTTAGTTATGTCATTTGGATTGACCAATGTGTCAAGCATGAGATTGATGAGAAATATTTTGCAACCCTACACGGGTATGTTTGTAGTAGCCTGTTTTATTACATTCTATTTTTATCAAGAGCAAAGAGGAGCGTTTGTAGCATCTAAGTATGGTGTTTAGTAGTTTCACATCAAGTTGCACAAGTGTGCAATCATCAAGGAACAATTGATGTTCCTCGAGTTTATGCTTTATAAGAATGGATTCAAAGAATGTTAACCATTACAAGATTAGCCCATGCCTTTCCTGCTACATCAATGAGAAATATTTATGGTGTAGAAATTTTCCACAAGAAGTTCGTCATAGGATTCAATGTGATATTGACATCGATGAAAGAATGTATTTAAGTGTGCATATTCCAATAGAGCATGTAGGTGCAGATGTTTTGAGTTGTTGAAAGAGAATATTACATTGGAACTTGTATTGACATTAATCGATTTAGGAAACATATTTCAAGTTCATTGTAATGCAATTGTTTTAGTGATTAGCATGATCATGATTTAGGAAGGAAGGCCAATAAAATTATTCAATGATGAGTTTAAGGAAGTGTGGAACTTCACTTCAAATAAATGTCGTGGGAGAAATGAGCCGCAAGAAAAACTTGGAACATAAGCTATGTTCGAGGATGATATATAGATACCAAGAGAGAGGTGTTGGATAAGTGGAAGAATATAATTACCAAGCACTAGAATATTTAATAATTAGTTATTGTTTAATTTAAAT
>LPNX010549207.1:54985-74985 GCA_001517045.1 Pseudotsuga menziesii
GTTTTCAGCGAAAGTGACTCAACATAAAGTTTGAGAAGGACAACACAAAGTTTTATAAGGAAAATATATGCGATTATGTAAGCTTTGTGGGAATGAGCAAACAACAATAGGTTTTGAGGTTCGAGGGTGTTTTCGGCTTTCCCTTGTAACCAAGTCTGTGAAATTATTTTCCCTAACTATTTTCTTTGGAGATTACAACAGTGTTTTGCTGCAACTGATGCAAGCATGTGTCCTTGAAGCCTAACTCGGCCCGTTGATTAAATTCTAATTAGTTTATTTCAATGATGAATTCTTTCAATAAAATTTTGTTTTCTCAAATTTCTTTTAGAAAGTAACCATTGATGCCATTTTATGATGTTGGTGCTCAAACTTTTTTGGTTAATTCTACAAGTCTCCAAAGCCAAAAGAAGACGAGACTCCATTATGACGTATCTATAAAAGAGAAGCGCATCATATGACACAACAAAATATAATTCTCTTATTTCAAAGAGAAGTAGGGAGGACATTGCAGAAGGGGAGAGGAAAGGTATAGATAAAAGAGAAAATGTAGCCCCTCTAGTTTATAGAAAAGGTCAACAATGGAGGGTTTTCGATCTTACGACAAAATGAATGGCTAAAGGAAGTTTCAGAACGAGGGTTTAGTCTGGTATTTTATATATGTCTCTGAACTTAACTTTTATTTTTCAGATCTGTTGTTTTGGATTAAAAAACCTTGCAACTTATGGTCAGTTGATAAATTACAAGAAATCCATATGAACCCCTCATGTATTAAAGACAGTGCGCTTCGAATGAAGTTTTCAACGAAAGCGACACAACATAAAGTTTCAGAAGGACAACATAAAGTTTTATAAGGACAATATATACAAATATCTAAGCTTGGGGGAACGAGTAAACAACAACATGTTTAGAGGTTCCAGGGTGTTTTGGATTTCCCTTGTCAGCAGGTTTGTGAAATTATTTTCCCTAACTGTTTTCTTTGGAGATTACAACAGTGTTTAGCTACAACTAACACAAGCATGTGTCCTTGAAACCTAACTCATCCTGTTGATTAAATTTTAATTAGTTTATTTTAATGACAAATTCTTTCAATAAAAATTTGTTTTCTCAAATTTATTTTAAAAAGTAACCATTGTTGAATCCATTTTATGATGTTGCTCCTAAATCTTTTTTGGTTAATGTTGCAAGCCGCCAAAGCTAGAAGAAAATGGGACTTGATGTTGACATATTTGTAAAAGAGAAGTGCATCATATGACACAACAAAACATATTTCTTTTATCTCAAAGAGAAGTAGGGAGGATATTATTGCAGAAGGGAAGAGGGAAAGTATTGACAAAAGAGAACATGTAGCCCGCGGTCAATAAAAAAGGTCGATAATGAAGAAGTTTCGATCTTACGACATAACGAATGACTAAAGGCAGTTTTAGAACGAGCATACCTGATAATGAAATTAGATTTTCTGCCAACAATGACACCCTCAAAACATAGTTTAGATTGTAATGTAATTCTAAATTGAGGATAGGTAAGCAGTCTATAGATCGTATCTCCCATATGACCACTGGCGAGATGTCATTTTCTTTTTATTGGGAAAAAACCCTTGCATTCTAACAATACCATTTATATATTTGTGGATTCCATGGATGAATAATACTATAATCCACTTTTTTAAGGTAATTAACATCATTTTTCATACATGAACTGTAACTATCTATAGTTATAGGTTTTATTTGCAATTAGGGAAGGAAAAATAATTTTTTTCCTAAGATCAAACCAATGAAACTCATATCAAAACTATGATACCATATATCACATTCTTACAACTTATGAGTAAATTCCTTTCATTGATTATGCAGTCAATGCAGCTAGCTTTAGCGGCTCCCCCATCTCTGGTTGGTGATGCGCATAGATGAGGTGATTGTCAAAGGTGGAGAAAGTTATTCCGAACATCATTTGCATGAACTATACTAATGATGGAATGAATTCCAATGGATCTTGTTTCATTTATTTGAAGCAACACAATTATTTGTTTAGAATATAATATAACATCCATCCATGGATTAATGTTGTATGTGTTTTGATACCCAAACTTTCCTTTTCTTAAAGTGAAACTGTAACAACCCCTTACATCATAAATTTTCTGATTATTCAAAAACAAGACAAACAAGGGTTTATTTTCGCTGTCAAGATATTTTATTGATCATGCAAAAGAAATTTTAGAAAGAGTAAGTACTAATGCTGGGTATAAACCATGCAATGGACTGAAATCGTAAGCAGATGAAGGAGTCGAAACCCCGATAACATGCAGTACAAAGTAGACCTTGGTTTAATTCTGCCAATAGAGACGGATATGGGCCTTTATATTAAAAGACAAATATGTATAAAACAGATCGAACTTTAAGAACCAGTTCATTCACATAAACTCTATGTAACAATTTAAACTAATATGTCTATGATTTGTTCCAAAACATTTCGTTAGATTTAAAGAAAATGTGTAGCTAATAGATACTTGTTTTTTGACTAAATACACATAGATCATAATTTCATAAAGTACAATTTAAAGATCTAGCAATAGCCCATTTAGGGTTCATTTCATTGGTAGACAAACAACCATAAGTCAAGCTGAAGTATATGAGAATATAAATAAGATCTACTTACTTGAATCCAAGGAAAAATACACTTGGAGAATCAACTCCTCCCAACCATAGGAGGTAGCAACTCACCGGTTTGCTCCATCCACCCCTGAGCTAGATCATCAACCATGCACCAAAACAGTAAGTAACTTCCTCGCGGCACTCAATCCTCGAGTTCGTAACAAGTTCTCACGATGGACTTATAAAACTAGAAAAACGCTCAACAATCATTTTTTCCATGCACAACACGGCGTCCCGTGCTATTCCAGTGCACTCATATAAATAGCTCTGCTCATGTCTTATGCCATCCCAATCAAATTTCCAATCAGATCCCTAAATCCCTATGATTTAGGATCTTGTTTGGTTGTTGAGCTTTGGATTGGATTTGATTGGTATCAATCACTCTAGCTTGATTACACATGTTCTTTAGTGCCATGGTTGGTGTCCCCTCATGTAGTTGAGTTCTCCAAGTGTTATTTTCTTTATTAATAAATAAATAAAAATGTTTTTTTGTGAAAATGTCATTTGAGGTTTTTTTCTTGAGTTTCATAACTCATTACATAATAAAAGCTAATTTTCAAAACATGAAAATAAAAGTAATGTCAGGGGGGTATTACATTTCTTCCCCCCTTGTTCTTAACACCGTCCTCGGTGTTCTTTTTATTCAGAGCTCCCTTGCTCATTGTAGAACATGGAGGGATATGCTTCTCACATTTTATCCTCCATTTCCCAAGTTGCCTCTTCAAGGCTGAAGTGCTTCCATTGCACTTTTAATTGAACGATGGCTTCATTCCATAGTGTATGTTAATTCCTTTCAAGGATGCGAAAATGTTCGTTCTGGAATTTGCCCTCGGGTTCTACCTGAATCACATTCTAGTCAATTATATGAGTAGCATCATATATATATATATAATGAAATATGAATACATCATCTACTTTTATATTAAGGGGAAGCACAAGCTGATAGGCTACCGACCCTATCTTAGCTAAAAGTTTGAAAGGTCCACAATACCTGGGTGCCAGTTTTGAACATCTTCCCAAACTCAAAGCACTCTTTTTCAACTTTTACCTTTAGGTATACATGATCACCAATGTTGAACTCTCTTCAAGTTCTTTTTATGCCTGTGTAACTTTTATGTCGATCTTGAGCAACTTTAAAATTTTGTTGCACTTCCTTGAAAATCTCTATAGCATAGTGCATTCAAGCATGCTTCAATGCATACATGTTTTCTTGTAACAATACTTTTTCCTCTTCCACATACAAGAAGATAAACATGTCAATCAATATCTTAATATTCTAAACATTTTACATATCACCCCAAGAAGATATCAATATCTTACTAATATCATGAACATGCTTATTATCTCTTCTTCATAACATTATGGGTTCCAACTACCACTTAGTTAACCATCATTAGAGTGTTAGTTCAATTTACATGTTACAGAACTTCACTAGTTATTACCATGTTTAACCCTTATATATTGGGAGGTTAAAAACAAATATATCACATTGCCTATCTTCAGACACAACTCCACTTTTCATGCAATTATTTAAGCATTTTTATTTATGTAAAGTAGGTTACATGCATTCAAACATATGAATCTACTAATACTAGTTTATGTACCTCGATGATCATGCTATTTAAACTATAACATATACATAAACACAAAATTTTGCATTCAAATAATCAATACTTCACAGAATAGAACATACATGTGTGTATGCGAGTCCGTTAGGTCGAACTACTATTAACCTTATACCTAATTCATTTATGCAATTCTTTTGAATGGGACTTGTAACTGAAACTGTGTCGAGGAACTCATGTCACCTAATCTAAGATATTTTTGGTCCTCCATGACATAATAGAATCCTTTGATTTATAAGCTTCAAAGATCATCCTCCATTTTAAAATGTCAAGTATATTCTATAAAATACTCAATCATCCATTGTAACAAAACCGAACTAAGAGAATAATAATATATAATTTAGAGTCTTCCTTTCCTTGCAAGGCAAGAGATTAAGACTATTCTCGAGCTACCGTCTGCGTCATGGCTGCTCGCTGCACTCCTTTAGGGTTTCGCCTTGATTTGATTTAGGCGCCGCCATGGCTGCTCCAGGGGGAGGGGACCCCCCTCCCTCCTCCCCTCTATCCGCGGTTGAAGCCTTTCGCAGGCTATTAGCTCCGTCTGGGAAGAACCTGGCATCCAAAGAAGCGCCGAAATTTGTTAAGAAACTAGATTCAATTCCATAAATTGCCTTGCCAGAGGAGCAATCCATCAAAATCGCCCTAGCACTAGCTGAAAGAGGTCTGGTTGGCCAGTTTATGGGGCTGTGGCCCTCTCCCAAAACCACGGATGATTGGATTCAGCGTAATTGGAGGCCCCATTTGAAGAATAGTGTCACCTGCTATCCGGTTGGCAGAGGATTCTTTGTCTTTGAATTCATCTCAAAAGAGGATCGCGATCTTATCTTCCGAAGTGGCCCCTATTTCATGGGTTCCCAAGGACTTTATCTGAACAGGTGGACTCCGGACTTTGATCCTACAGTTGATGTCCCCAAAGAGGTACCGGTTTGGGTAAGGCTACCCAATCTGCCGATCCATTGCTGGAACTTTCAAGCCCTGGGAAAAATAGGAAATGCCCTAGGACGATTCATTGACAAAGCAAAGCATAAAGGCCAGTACTCCTATGCTAGAATATGTGTTGAAGTTGACCTAGAGGCGGCACTCCCAGAAGCCGTCAAACTCTCTGTAGGATCATGGACTCGTTTCCAGAAACTCGATTATGAACAACTTTTGTTTAAGTGTCGGCTTTGCAATGAACATGGCCATTTCCAACGCAACTGCCCAAAATCCCAGATGGCAGAAGAAGGTGAAGGTTGGCAGAGGGTCAAAAAAGGCAAGGCCCCCGACAAGCCAATCGAAAAAAGAGCTCCTAGCAACGCTCAGAAGTCAGACCCCAAAGCCCCTCCGAAAGATCCCGCCCAGACTCAAGCGATGACTCAATAGCCAGACACCTCGAATCGAGGAGCAAGTCCCTCGGCAACGAACACCCCAGAAGTTTCTCTGGTTATTGTTATTCAAGAATCCTTGCCCACTAAACCCGCAATTCCAGTGGAAACGCAAGACAGTCAAGGTGTTAATTCATTGGAGCCAGGAGAAATCTAGCCAGATCCTGCAATCCCATTAGTTAGAAGCTCTCCTAACCGTGGAGATTCTCGAGATGCAGAAGCGGAACCGACAGCCATGGAATCTGACCCAGGAGGAGACTCTGATGAAGGATCCACTGAGTTCGGAAGTTCGTATGCAACCCCAATCAAGAAGTCAAGGGGCCGAAAATCCAACAAAAAACAAAGGGAGGAAAGGTCTTATGCAGATATTCTGCAAGGCTCCCAGCTAACTCTTAAAACTATGGTGAACACAAGATCCAAGCAAGGCCAGCCCTCTAAAGGGGCTGTCCCCTCCAAAAGTAAATAATGCGGTACATCTCTTGGAACTGTAGAGGTCTTGCCAATCCGTAGAAAGTTGAAGCAATGAAAGACCTAGTAAGAATCAATAAGCCAGAGATCCTACTCGTCCAGGAGACAAAAATGGAGGATGGCTCTGCCCTCCATGCAGGAAATTTATTCTGGAAAAAAGGCCCGAGGAAAGCTGTCAGCTCCAAGGGAGCCTCAGGAGGTCTAACCACCTTCTGGGACTCCTCCAAATATGAGCTAATCTCTGATCACAACACTACGCACTGGATCTACACCAATCTCGTCCACAAATAATCAGGTCATCATGTAAGTATGTTTAATCTCTATGTTCCAATCTTGTTAGCTAAAAAAAAAGCATGCTGGTATTCTATTGAATCCTTCTTAAGCCTCCAAATTCCAGAAAACATTATCATTGCAAGAGATCTAAATGTCACACTGGCAGCAAATGAGAAAAAAGGTGGATCCATAGTCCGTGATGCTTCTCAGGAATGGGTTGAAGACACCATCTTAGGATGGGATCTAGTTGACATAAAACCTTCCAGTGGTAACTTTACTTGGACTAATAAAAGACTAGGGCCATGGCACATAGCGGCCCGTCTAGACATATTTCTAGTCCATTCCTCCTTCCTCAACCTAGGGCTTCATGCTTTGTCCAAAATTCTTCCAAACTGCATTTCCGATCATAAACCAATCCTCCTTGAGCTCTCTGTTGAGGAAAATCTGGGTCCCATCCCTTTTAGGTTCAGTCCCCTTTGGATCCATCAAGAGGGCTTCTACCTCATTGTCTCTATCTCCTGGAGCAAAAAGGTCACTGGAAACCCTTCCTTTATTTGGGAAGAAAAGCTTAGAAAGCTAAAACATGACCTCAAGAACTGGGCCAAGTCTCTCCCCTCCCCGATCTCTTGCAGGAAAGAATCCCAAAATGCCTTGGAAAACCATCAAATTCTCATGGAATCTGTCCCTATCACTGAAAGCATAATCCGGAAAGAAAGTAACCTTCAGAAAGCTTATTATAAAGCCTGCAGAGTTGAAGAAGAGTATTGGCGTCAAAAATCTCGAAGCCTTTGGCTAGCAAGCGGTGACAAAAACACTTCTTTCTTTCATAAACAAGCTGAAGCTAGGAAAAAATTCAAAACTGTGAAGGAAATTACTCATCAAGGCAACCTAGTTAAAGATTTTGAAGGCATTAAACAGGCTTCTTTTTCCCATTTCCAAGACCTCTACACTGCTCCTGCTGCAGATCTCATTGATACCAATGCTTACCCCCTCTCTTTGGTCCCCACAGTAGTTCAAGCCTCTGACAATAATACTCTTGCTACTCTCGTTACTATGAAAGAACTCAAATCTGCTCTGGACTATATGAAACCGGACAGTGCCCCTGGGCCAGATGGTTTCACAGCCAGATTTATCTCCAGTTGTTGGGATATCATCAAATACGATTTGCTAAAGATGGTTAGGAACTCTCAAAACCACCATAAGTTGGGCGGGAGCACAAACTCCTCTTTCTTGGCCTTGATCCTGAAGGAGATAGGGGCCTCCAATTTTTCAAGGTTCCGACCCATATCCCTCTACAACACCGGATACAAGCTGGTTACTAAGATTATTGCCAACAGGATTAAAAAAATTCTGCTGAGAATCATTCCCGAAAATCAAGGAGGTTTCATAAAGGGAAGAAAAATTCTAGATAATGTTATTCTTGTTCAAGAGGCTATTCATTCCAGCTTCCTCCGAAAAGAGAAAGGCATGGTTGTGAAGCTAGATCTAGCAAACGCTTTTGACAGAGTAAATAATGATTTCCTCTTCGCAGTTATGGAGAAATTTGGTTTCTCCACTGAGCTCATTGGCTGGATCAAATGATGCATCTGTACTCCTTGGGTAGCCCCTCTGGTCAACGGAAGACCGACCAATTTTTTTCAGGCATCAAGAGGGCTGCGCCAGGGCTACCCCTTGTCTCCGCTCCTCTATGCCATTCAGGCCTCCGTGTTCAGCTTCCAACTAAACAATTGTCAGCAAGATCTCTCCGTCCCTGGGCTCCGCATGGCACAAAATGTAAAGGACATAAATCATGCCCAATTCGCAGATGATACTCTGTTGTTGGGAGGAGCTGGTGTTCACTTTGCAAAGAACTTCAAGAAGGAACTAGATATCTACTTTCAAATCTCGGGAAGCAAGATCAACTTGCAAAAAAGCAAAATATTCTGCTGGAACTGCTCTGTGGCAGAAATAGGAAGAACCTCTAGGGTTCTGGAAATGGAAAGCTTGCAGAATTGGGACTCCTTCACATATCTAGGTGTCCCGATTTTTAATTCTTCTATCAAAATAAAGAACTGGAACCCTATCGTTGAAAAATTAAAAGAAAAGATCCAAAAGTGGGGGGCGAGCTGGCTCACCCTAGCAGGAAAACTTGTTTTGCTGAAATTTGTTCTGTCCAGTATCCCTGTTTATCAATCTTCTATTCTTTTGGCCCCTTCTTCTGTCATTAGCAAGATTGAAAGTCTCTTCAAAAAATTCCTGTGGGAAGGTGGGAAAGGAAATCTGAAAAAGCTCCATCTTGTTAGTTGGGACAAAGTACAAAGACCCTACAGAGAAGGAGGTCTCCAAGTAACAAGTATTCATGCTCATAATTTAGCTATGGGAATCAAACTTCTCTGGCAGCTTGTCTCCGGGAAAACTAGCTGGAGCAAAAAGGTTCTTTGGAAAAAATATTTCTCCGGCCAGAGAATTCGCTTCCTAGAAAAAAATCCTCCCAGCAAAAATGGCTCTCCAATCTATAAGCTTTGTCTCAAAGCCCTGGTTCATTTCAGATCTTCATTGTATTGGATACCTGGTAATGGGAAAAAAATAAAAGTTTGGGAAGATTCAATCCTTGGGGAAGAGCCTTTGGGGCAAAACCTTGAAATTCAGAATATAAAACAGTGGCTCAAGGATCTGCATGTCTTCACTCTTTGGGACCTTTCTGCCTGGGACAATGAAAACCATTGGATAGATTGGAATTTTGGTGACCTCCCCAACGGGCTAGAAGAGGAGGCAAAGCTTCTGTCCAAGCTACTGCAAGGCAAAGCTCCCCTAAATCAAGCTACCTATGATAAGAGAGGTCGGGGAACAAAATCTGGAAGTTACACAGCGGCTGAAGGCTACTAGTCCTTAATGAAGGTTCCCCACGCAGCTCCAAACCCGGTCCAATGGAAGTTCGTTTGGTCCACCCTGTCCACCCCGAAAGTTGATCTGTTTTGCTGGAATGTTGTGCACAGAAGTATCCTAACAATGGAAAACCTAAGAAAGTGAGGCCTGGAAGGTCCCTCAAGATGCTCCCTGTGCAAGAGGGATGAAGAAAATATTGACCATCTTCTGCTTTCCTGTCCTTTCTCCAGAGAAGTTTGGAAAGAAGCTCTTCCCGTGAATCCTAATTTTATTGTGCTGGCTTTAACTGCAAATCTGTTTACCAGATGGGCCGATTACTCTCCCTTTCATCTCTCCAAAAAAGACCTCCTCAAATCTGCATAGATGCTTCTCCCCAAGTTTATTTTCTGGAAACTGTGTCTCGAAAGGAACAACCGTCTGTTCCGAAATGTGGAGAGCTCTCCTTCAAGGATCGTGATGAGAGCCAAAGCTCTCCTTAGAGAAGCATTGGACCACAAGCCTGCTCTCTGGAATGCTAGGCCTCTAGATGACAGGGAAACTACTTGGCTATCAGGAATCGCCTCTAGTGCTCAAAAAGTCTCCATTATCAGACCTCCAACTCTTGCTAATTGGGAAATACGAATGGAAGAAGCATAATTTCTAAATTGGAGACTCTCGTTACAGGTTCACTGTCTATTTTTTGATGGTGCCTCTAAGGGCAATCCAGGTCCTTCGGGTGGGGGAGGAGTGATCCTCATGCCATTAGGCTCCATTCATTCCTCCTTTGCTTGGGGACTAGGAGTGGAGACTAATAATTTTGCAGAATTTCATGCTCTGTGGCAGGGTCTCCGGCAAGTAATAAGTCTAAACATTCGAAATATCTCAGTCTTTGGGGACTCCAGATTGGTGATTCAGGCCATGCGATCGAAGTCTCGTCCCACCAGCATCCACATGAACAGGATCGCCCAGAAAATTCAAACTTTAGCAGGCAAGTTTCAAACCATAAGCTTCTATCACGTGTTGGGTCATCTCAGCAAGCAAGCTGATCTAGAAGCCAATCATGCCTCACTCCTGAGCAGGAGCATCATCTCAATCAACGGTAATGAATCGGTCTGCAACATCTCGTGACTCTACCAAGTCTGATCGCATCCTAGGTGATCTCTGCAAATGCTGTACCTGTGAGCATGTTCTCAGTTTCCCTCTTGTGATCCTTTGGAGATTATTAAGGTCTATTCGCTGATCAAGTGAAGTCCATGACACTCACGCCCATTCGGGATCTTTTTAAGCCAAGCAACTAGCTATTCTCATAATGTAAACTGCCTTTACACACTCGGTGGTGCTTCTGCGATTGCCCTCACTGATCTTTGGCCTCCCTGGGATCTTCCTCTTCGAAGCAGCCTACTTTGGAAGAACGTCTGGGCATTCTAGAACAATCAATGGGAAAGCACCAGACCCATCTTAAAGAAATGGACAGATTGCCTACACCCTCCTCTGGTTCGGATGGGGAAAGTCTGGAATCCGTCAACAAAGATCTGTGTAAGCTCCGAGAAGAATTTGAATCCGCTTCAGAGGGACATGCTGATTTCAAAGAAGACATTTTCTCCCAATTCAAAGATGCAGCGAACTAGTTTGGAGACTTTGGACGAAGATTTGCAGCAATGGAGCTCGCCGTTAAGAAGATCCTCTCCAAGATGGACTTCAAATAAAAAATCATCTCTGAAGTTCACTCCACTGCAAATGTGCTTGCTTACTCTTCTATGATTAGCTATTGTAATTCTGTTTACTACTGTCATATTTCCTCTGTTCCTATGCACTATCGGCCGTTAAGTTTTTTTGTAGCAGTGTGGGTAAGCCATTGTAACAGCTGGATTCCAATTTGTATTATCTCTGTTCACCAACGGACTCTGTTTCTCATGACTGAGCTCTCTGCTTTGCTCAGAGAATCTTCCAGTGTAACACAGCCTCCGAAAGCTGTTTTCCCGGATCACTATTAATCTACCCATCAGTTTTGGTAAAAAAAAAACAAAACCGAACTAAGCAATACATAATAACCTTAACCATAATTCTTTAAAAAATAAAAATAAAAATAATATTTGTTTAAAATGATGTTTAAATGTATTTGCATCATATTCCCAATTACGTAAATCACAAAAAGAGTATTTGCTTATGAATGCAAATTCCTCATGTATAGAATCAAATCTTTGTAATTTATATAAATCCCAACATGTAAATAACTCACACTTTATACATTACAATACATATAAAATTATGTTATTTAAACTTGAGCATAATAGCACTATATAATAATCACAACTCTTTATATCCATATGAAATAAATAGATATTAGCACTATATAATAATCACAACTCTCTATATCCATATTAAATAAATAGATATTAAGGAAACGCCATTACAACTAATAAATCATCAAATACTCTTTTAATGGACTCGTATAAAATGTATTTTCTATAAATGCATTCTCTTTTCAATCTTATAAAAAGTGGTATTTTCTTTTCATCAAAGCTAAAGTGGGTAAAATAAATTCCTTTTTTTAAAACTCTTTCATAATAAAATAAAATGAACAATCCTTTCCAATAACAAAAACTATTTCACATTATTTCAAAAATAAGTACTATCCCAATTTGTTACTGATCACAAGAAAACTCAAACAACTTATTCTAAAATACTCAACATGATTATCACTTCTTGCTATAATTCACATATTTATCTATACCATGTAATTCCTTCAAATAAATACGCTACATTTCTCTATATAATTTTCATACAAAATCATACCAATATTTTATAGACCACTACTATAAAAAAAACCATTTTTTTCCTTTAAAATATCATACATATTGTGCACATTTACCTTTTCATAAAACTCATTTTTATAAAACATCATGTAAACCCAAAGTAAGAATTTTATACACCCTTTATTACCATGTAAATTAATCCTCAACTAAATGCATCTTTATTTTTATTTTTAATCATACACATGTAAAGTGAACAACCCCATTTTGTCTTTTTATTTTTTTATTTTTTTTAAAAACGATAATAATATATGTAATTATTTTCTATTACAATATATGCCCACACCAAAATTATACCCATAAACATATATATATACCACAATGTAACGACCTCATTATGTGATTATCTACTATAAAACTATATCAAAGAAATGTGTTTCCAACTAACCATGACTATTTTTTTTTAATCACTATTTATCATTCCCTTTATCACAAGCAATATCCAAGCCAATATGCAATTAATCATTTTCATATGTTAAAACCTCTCTAAATACGTCCCATAACAAATGGATCCTATAACTAAAAAAAGAAAAGAAAAAAGAACTAT
The DNA here is from genome assembly GCA_001517045.1 of Pseudotsuga menziesii. Taxonomy (NCBI): domain Eukaryota; kingdom Viridiplantae; phylum Streptophyta; class Pinopsida; order Pinales; family Pinaceae; genus Pseudotsuga; species Pseudotsuga menziesii. The sequence goes on from LPNX010549207.1 coordinate 67,568, forward strand.
TTCCCTAACAAACCTCTAAGTATAAAAACAAAGAAAATAATTCTGTGCGAAAAATTTCTTATGCCTTGAATGGTTAGCCTTAAGACTTGTGATCGATAATCAATTAAAACATCTTGTATATTAATTAACAAAACATCCTTGTGACAACCTTCAAGTCAATAAAACAATTTTCATATCAAACGAGACTTATACTCTCAATGCAACCATACACTTATATTAGTTCATAAATTATGGCCAATTCTTTTATGCATTATCCTCCTAAACACACTTTTCTATGTTGCATACATATTTTCCCATTAAACACAATTATATATATATATAATGTGATCATATTGTATACGTAATATAGAATTTCATCCTTCAAAATAAACATATCACACACTTTTTCCAACCATATATCATCCGCCATAATTTATTGGAAAGCTCTAGTAAATCAATTTTAAAGAGAACCTTATAAGTATCCATTTTTTTACACATACACCTATATATAATATGTAATATATTCTCCACTAAGTATAAACCTGACACACCAAAAAAAATAAAAATAAAATACCTTCTATATTATTTAAAAGAAAATTTCACATCACAATCATTTAAAGGCTACTTTTTCCTTAATGGTAAATCCACACACACAAAAAAAAAATAAGTATCTCTACATATTTGTTTTACTAATACCAACAAATATCTTTGGACACTTTTACATAACACCTCTCAATTTACTTTAATATAATACTCCCATAATATTTAAGACATTAATTGACATAGCAATATGAAACATTATGTACTTGTCCAATCATGTTTTATTGTGATTATTATCACAAGGAATATGTCGAACCTAACTTGTACGTTAGTATGGAAACTATGTGTCCTCAATTAAAATTTATATGTTCTAAAACTAATTGACACTTCAGTTTCCATTACAAATGCGCTGTGACTTTAACATAAAAATAAATTTGAAACTAAATTGTGTTAAAATATAATAAAAATAAACTTGAAACAAAATTGAAAGGTAAACTTGAGTCGAGTTTTCTTAAAGGAAACAAGGAACCACAACAGAAAAATGGGAATATGTAATATCAAAAAATTAAAAAAAAGGATCTAAAATCGTATAAAGGTTTCCATAGCCATAATTTTATTGAGCCTTAAATCTTAACGTGCACAGGTGGAAAGATTCGATAATGGAGTAGTCAAACAGATGTAAAAAAAGTTTTGCAGTGATTGGATTCACACATCAACAAAGCGTAATCAAAGAAATCGATCCACACACCAACATTCAAATGCAGAGAAATTGATCCACACACAGACTATAAGGAATCGTACACGGCCCAAAGCAGATCGAAAAGATTCATCCAAAGCAAACAATCATACCGGATCATCGCAAGGTTGGAAACGCATACCCAAAACTTTCTCAGTTATTGGTAAAACGTTTGCACTAAAAAAAATAATAGTATGCAAACAACTTAGAAATGTTGACAGAGTTCAGAACACTTATGAAAGAAAGCATTGGATTGTCAAGGGATTGATGGAGATATTCTCTAAATCCAAATTGCAGGCAGAAAATTAAATACAACAGAGGGCTTTTCCCAAAACTAGAAATAGAAGACAGTTGATTGACCGTGTATACGGAGCTGCTTACCAGTTTTGTTTTTTTCTATCACAGGAAAGAAATTAAATAAGACAGAGGTCTTCCCCATATTTAAAACACATATAAGGGTTAACATAAACAGAGATACAGATCTGAATTTTTAGCATTAGAACATAATTCTACAGATCCAAACAAGATCGCAGACCCAGGTTAAATCAGATCTGAGTTTCCTATATTCTACAGATAATAAAAAAAACAATTGGGAAATCAACGCCGAGTTTAAAAATAGTTATATATACAACAAATCAAAAGCTATTTAAAACTCTTAACGCAATGCTAGGTTAATACAGATGTCCGATTTGCGTTTAGAATATTCATTTATATGTTCTACAGATCAAATCCAGACCTTCTGGATCGAATGCAAAGTTATAGATTTAATGTAGACCTTTGTAAATTTGAATGCAACGTTTATAAATCCAACGCAGTCTTTTGGGATCAAATCAAACGTAGCAATTGGGAAATGTAAGTAATTAAAAAACAAGCAATCCATAAATAAAAAGTAGATAGAGAATATTTTCCTAGTCCATGATTGTAAATCGTATGCAGATTTTTAACTTTGATTGTGAACATCAAACATGCAAGCTATAATTCGGTAGGAAACATCCAACGCATACCCAGGTTACACATACAGGATCTGAGTTTAAAGTGTTATATCTTTTACAGATCCAAAAATGTTTTGGAAAAATAATGCATAGCCGGGTTAATACAGATTGGGTCTGTGTTTATAGTTTTATATAATGTTACAGATTCATAAATAACAACACATATCAGAATCAAACGCATAATAGAGAATGGATTGGTATGGATCTATAAATAATATCCGATGCAGATCAAGTTGGAACGCCAATAGTCAAACACATAATAGTGTAAAACACAGTTAAACAAGTATGCACATATACAGATGTGAATCACAGTCACAGAGAGGTAAAACACAGTCAAACAAGTATGCGGAGATACAGATGCAGTCACCTAGAGACAAGGAAGCATATGCATAGATTGGATCTGATCACAGTGGAGCTCTTTTCAAAATTCCAAATCTATAAATCAAGTTAAAATCGCAGGTAAAAGCAAAAGTGAAATCGCAAACAGAAAAAGACTCCAGATGCAGACAATTGGATTCCAGATCTAGAATGCAACTCAAAACGCAAGCAAGGAAGTCAGATATAGAGATTTGGGATCTGATTTTTTTATTATTATCGAACATATTCGCTACGGATCAAACACATACCACAGAAGTGATGAAATCATATGAATTCGATTATAATTATCATTTTTTGTTAAAAAATATAGCTCAGTAATTCTTCATTATACACAGACTCGTAAAAAAATCTCATGGATTCGGAACACATGTGAAGAGCCTTTAAGGCCGAGTGTTCAAACCTGGGCTCTGATACCATATTGTAACAAACCCTTACATCAAAAAATTTCTGATTATTCAAAAACAACACAAACAAGAATTTATTTTCGCTGTCAAGATATTTTATTGATCATGCAAAAGAAATTTTAGAAAGAGTAAGTACTAATGCCAGGTATAAACCATGCAATGGACTGAAATCGTAAGCAGACGAAGGAGTCAAAACCCCGATAACATGCAGTACAAAGCAGACCTTGGTTTAAATATGCCAATAGAGACGGATCTGGGCCTTTATATTAAAAGACAAATATATATAAAACAGATCGAACTTTAAGAACCAGTTCATTCACATAAACTCTATGTAACAATTTAAACTAATATTTCTATGATTTGTTCCAAAACATTTGGCTAGATTTAAAGAAAACGTGTAGCTAATAGATACTTGATTTTCGACTAAATATACATAGATCATAATTTCATAAAGTACAATTTAAAGATCTAGCAATAGCCCATTTAGGGTTCATTTCATTGGTAGGCAAACAACCATAAGTCAAGTTGAAGTATATGAGAATATAAATCAGATCTACTTACTTGAATCCAGGGAAAAACACACTTGTAGAATCAACTCCTCCCAACCATAGGAGGCAGCAACTCACCGGTTTGCTCCATCCACCCCCGAGCTGGATCATCAACCATGCACCAGAACAGTAAGTAACTTCCTCGCGGCACTCAATCCTTGAGTCCGTAACAAGTTCTCATGATGGACTTATAAAACTAGAAAAACGCTCAACAATCGTTTTTCCCATGCACAACACGGCGTCCCGTGCTATTCCAGTGCACTCATATAAATAGCTTTGCCCAGATCTTATGCCATCCCAATCAAATCTCTAATCAAATCCCTAAATCCCTATGATTTAGTATCTTGTCTAGTTGTTGAGCTTTGGATTGGATTCACTCTAGCTTGATTACACATGTTCTTTGGTGCCATGGTTGGTGTCCCCTCATGTTGTTGAGTTCTTCAAGTGTTATTTTCTTTATTAATAAATAAATAAAAATGTTTTTTTGTGCAAATGTCATTTGAGGTTTTTTTCTTGAGTTTCATAACTCATTACATAATAAAAACTAATTTTCAAAACATGAAAATAAATGTAATGTCATGGGGGTATTACAGAAACCATAATGGTGTCGATTTGTCATGGAGTATGGTGTCGATTGATTTGGTTTCCTGTCATTCTCTCAAGTGACACCTGGACCTAGACATCAACACCACTACTTTAAATGTTTGTTAGTACTCCCTCCTAGTGAACTGTGCCACCACTTTCTTTAGATTTCCTAAACGATGGATCCCTTCACATTTTCTTTAGATTCCCTAAATGATGTATTCTAATATTTGAACAGTAATGAAGGGTCTATTATAACAATTTTTATATTTGATTTCCTTGTTAGCAATCGAGAGAAGTTTCCAGGTTCTTTTATGTATATTATTTGTTCATAATAGCCACTATTATTTTATAAAAATATGCATTTTTGTGAATTCCAAATGGAAAATTCAAGATAAGCATGCTTTGATTCAAAAATTATTGAAGTTTAAGGCTCTTGTTAGGAAATTCAAAACAAAGTTGTTGTAAATTTAAAACTCGTGAGTTTTCTCACATCACAAGTGTTCAATAAATCAAAATATTGAATATACAACATAAATGCGAAATAAATGATTCGATTTCAATATGGATATTAGGGTTGAAACCATTCCATAGTTGTGGTATGGACATAACTCCACTCGACGATCAGCTTAGTGACAAGCGCAAATGCATAGCGTGTCTTGCGCAAAGGAATCAAAGTGTTTCTGTGTTTCAATCCCGCTAAAAAAACACCATTAAAATACCATATACTTTTTAATATATAGTATATATTTTGTCCTCTTAAAAAAATTTATGATAATCTAGCATATAGTTTCTTCTAATATCAAACCCCCTTTTTATTTACTATTGATGCTTTCTATAGGTTGTGATGGATTTACTTGGTGAGAATCCTAAATTTGTCATTGGATTGTGAACAAGATCAACATTCATGTAAAGATTTGCCTATGAAATGTAATATATGTAACAACAAGTGATAAAAAGTATCTTTACTCCTTAATGTGTATTAGATAAATATTATTTATTTGTGATCACGTTGAACGATTATCATTGAATAGAGAGTTACAATTGAATCTCATTCATGTTGGCAGGCGGATTGGATGCGCATGGTGCGAAAGCAACAAGTGTCAAAGAAGACTGCGCAAGATGAATATGTCGACAAGTGGTTGGCTTTGTTGCACTTTTGTACTTTTGGTCCGAGATAGTTAGGAAGTTAGTTAAATGTGGACCATTTTGTAAAGGCACAAGCCTATACAAAGAGTTAGAAATGTGGTAGAAAGATATCAATAGATGATCTAAGATCTTATGTTCAGAACGAATATTGTGTTTTGCCTATCTTACGAGTTGTTTTATGGGTTTTGGTCTGAGGCTATCAACCAGGAGAGATATTTGAAGATGAATGTTGACCTGCTAAGTAATATGACACAGATGTCGCTGGAAACTCTATATGATGCGATATTTGATCCTGTAATTGTTGTCTCTATGGTTAATTACTGCAATTTTAATAATGCGATCTGAATGGGTAAATGTTGCGATCTGATGTCTTAATGTTTTTCTTATATGAATGATGAGAAGTTTTTGCATAATAGATGGATTCTTGTATGTCGATCTATTTTCTGTATAATGAAATGGTGCGATACTAGATCAGATGATAAATAGTAAAGTGGTAAGATAAAACCCTGTTGTAGATATCTGGGTGATAGTGCGACTAAGAGAGATTAAGTGCGCAAGTCCTCTTCCCTTCTAAGGGAATTTGGTTCCTGCATCCCTCCCTCAAACATCTCGAGTGATACCTCATCTGCTTTGCGGGTGTTGCTGGACAGGGTAAAACCTGCCTGGGTCGGTGTTTAGCGAGATCGCGTCAAAAAGGGTGTCAACAGTGTGTGAACACATGTCTACTAAAGTGAGTCAACAATTCATAAGTAACTTACCAATAAGATGGATGCATGTCATAGTGGTGGGTATATTCCATTGCATTAGGAATGGCTCTCTTGGGCATGTCTCACATTGGGGAGAGTGTAGTAGAGGGAGGTGAAAAAGCCTCTCTCAAATTGGATGGGATAGAGGTGGGAGAAAAACACAACTCCCTCTCTGGAGTTGTGTAGGGAAGGTGGAAGAAGAGGTGGAGGAAGCGGTAGAGGAGCGAAGGTGGCACACCAAAATATTGAATGGAATGCTTTGAGAATTTGAACAATACAACATCCACAACCAGTTGTGCCAAAATGGATTATCATCGATAATTACATTAAATATTTTAGCAGATAAACTTTTACATTGATACTCTGGTAAGTATGTTTGTTATTTTCTTCCCATGTTATTCTCTCTCCCTTCTTCAAAAATCCTTTTTAGTGATAAAATGGATTGCATGGATTGTTGTCTTGTGACAAGAGAATTTATAGGTGGGTGCGCTATTTTTTATTTTAAATTTGTGATGTATATATTTCAATAATTATCTATGGGAACTTTAAACACCACATAAACTTGCATTGTAATATCCTGAGAATTGAAAGGCAAATATAGATTCGGGTTAGCTGCACAAGGTTAGTTACTTTAATGAAGTAATACATGTTTTGATCACTGCTACATAATTGATTCCTCTCCAAACTATTCTCCCTTGATAAATGATGAACCTCAACGCTGGAGATTTGTTTCCTCTTCGTGTGTAAACCAAGAAGCCTGGTGAACCATAGCAACTTATGCAGGATTAGCATTCTACTTTGAATGTGTTTGGAAGGGAAGAACGACATTTACGTTTCTTTAATGATATCCAAGGGCAATGTAGTACTGAAACCTTTGTGTAATTGGACTATGTTTACAACGACTTGTTTCATATGAAATGAGGGAGGGCCCAAGGGAAAATAACAATGGGTTTCCTTTGCTAGTGATTGATCCAAGGCCATCCATTTTGTTACCAATAATTATAATGGTTTTCCTTGCCCACTTAAGCAAATTTCATTTCAAAAGGCAAAGTACATACCGTGGAAGGCATTGATAAAGAAGACAATTAAGATCCCACATGCAACTCCTCGCTCTCCCTCGTGTCCTAACTTGCTATTTTTTTAGACTAGCAGTTGGTTTATTAGGGCTTTCGAGTTTGGGTTGAAGAAGTGCAAGACATTTTGTGCCATTCCTTGCCTTCAATTATGATCAAATCCAATACCCTTTAAAATCTTTGAAAAATATTTATGACAAGAAACATCAGCGCTTCAAGGGTTGTTTGTTTTGTTACAACTACTACAAATAAGCTTAATGAATTACAAAATAAAAAGGAAAATAAAGAGGA
>LPNX010549207.1:77485-89985 GCA_001517045.1 Pseudotsuga menziesii
CTCAGAATAGAGAGAGAGTCCTCGAGTCAGTGAAGGCGTCATCTAAGAATTCCTACCAGCATATCTCCTTAAATCCAGGTCCAATAGCCCTTTTCGAAATGTCATCTGCTAGAGAGTTAAACTCCATATCCATATATATATATATATATATATATATATATATATATATATATATATGTTGAAAATAAAGAGAATTGAACTGTCTAATGAGGTCTTTCATTCTGATCAGTCAATGTTCCAGTTCCATAGAGTGAATGTCATAAATGCCTTTGGCCCATTCAATAATGACTTTAGAATCTCCGCGGACATGCAGGGTCTGGTAGTTTTTATGAAGAGAAAAATGGAGAAGTCCCCAAAGGGCCAAAAGCTTGGATCTGGTGTTCAAACCATAACCCGCATCCATGCGAAGTCTGTAAGACTGTGAACTATTAACTAAAAGGACCATACCAACGCCACAACTTCCAGCACTGGCAGCACCATCAAAATAGCTAGTGACCTTGTACCTCGGCTTAGAAGGAGGACTGATCAGTCTCCTCGAAGCAATCTTAGAAGAATTCAAGACCAAGAAGGGTGACAGACATACCTTCGAGATAATAGCATTATGAAAGATAGGTACATTCTGAAAGATGTATTCGTTTCTAGCCTTCCAATATTCCCATAAGAAAATACAAAGAGCCACCAAAGGTAAACCTGTGCTCGAAGTTTCGAGCCAAAGAAGGAAGCCCCCACCCCTAAGAGCCCCCAAGTAATGACACAAAATTTGTCCACTCGAGCCAAAGTAAGGGCAGCTCCCATACATGTGTTCGATAGTCTCTGCTGCAATACGACAGAAAGTGCATCTCCCCGGACCTGCATAACCTCTGTGCTGAAGAGCCTCCCACGCAAGAATTTTACGATTTATGGCCAGCCAAGTAAAAAACTTAATCTTTCCCATGATCTTTAACTGCCATAATGCCTTCTGCGAACATCTAATATTTGGAACCACCAGTGATCAAATGGAGACAATGTATGCCAGGTGCGCCTTCACAATGCCTGTCAGCCTGTCAGCCTTCCAAATTATATAATATGGTGTGTTATTCAGAGAAATACCATACTCATAAAGACCACTGATATAACAATCCCACTCAATGGCCAAGGCCCCCGTAAGGCCCAACTCCGTCGTATACCACCAATGGGGAGATAAATTAATGCCTGGAACGAAAATCCGAATAAGTAGGTATAACTGCTTCTCGTGTAACTTAACTAACAAAGGAGGAGACAAAGTCGATTTCGGAAGGCCATAGATAGGATATCGACCAATATAGATCAACACACCATGACCAACAAGCCAACATAGCTCAGGAAGAATAATACACATGGTAGACAGCAAACTACGCCACAACAGCGAGGTGGTTTCTGCCTTGAAAATGGCTCTTCGAAGCAAAATATCTAGTGGCCTTATTGACAAGTATTTAGACTTGATCAGAGAACCCCATAGACCCATGTGATTAATGGCTCGCACATACTCTTAGCACAGAGAGACAAGTTGAAATGTTTCAAGTCCTTGATCCCCCAGCGCCCACAATTCTTGGGCCTAAACATAGCACTCCAACTTGCCAAATGATATTTATTATCACTGAGTAGCCTTGTCTAAATAAACTGAAACATAAGTCTGCGTAACTCTGTAATGATACGAGTAGGTAGAATATAGAGGGACATCTAATATACAGGCAAAGATTGAAGAACAGATATTGTCAGCGTCACCCTCCCACCCAAAGAAAGCCAATGAGGAGTCCACCCATTGACCTGCTTCTGGAATTTCCTGAGAAGCCAATTCCAGTCTTCAATATGGTAATTGTTTGGCTTAATCGAAAAGCCCAGGTAGGAGAGGCCTTCATCTAGAGGTTTCTAGGGATAAGAAAAATGATCCCCAATACGACGAATAGTATCCTCAGCAATGTTTAAGAAGCCAAATGAGGATTTCCTTGGGCTAACAGTCATTCCCGATGCTTTGCAAAAGAGGTTGATTAAAGACTTATAGTGAAGCCATTCCAATAAAGAACCATCGTCGAAGAGAATGACATCATCCACGAACAATATATGAGTAAGATAGATTGACCCCATCACCTTAAGTCCAATTATCTTCCTGTCAGTTTTAGCCTGTGCAATCAACAAGCTCAAGCCCTCGATGATCAAAAGGAAAAGGTATGGAGATAAAGGGAAGCCCTGTCGAATACCCCGAGTCACCCTGAAAGTCTCTGATGGAGCGCCAATAATCAATACAACGAAGTTGGCAGTGGTAACGCAAGACATCGTCCACTTTACCATGTCAAAAGAAAGCCCAATCTATAGAAGGGTGAGTCTCAATAATGACCAGTTTACCTTATCATAATCCTTCTCGAGATCAAGTTTGAGAGAGATCGTCGGTTGGCGCTTCAATTTTGCAGAGTGTGTAACCTCCTGAATAATACCAACAACATCCAGTATTTGTCGATCATGAAGGAAGCCAAATTGTTCCGGTGAAATACGGAGACCCAGATAAGGCTTCAGACGCTCCACGATAATCTTGGAAATCATCTTGTAAAAAAGGTTGCAGAGGGAAATTGGACAATAGTCACCAAAGGAAGAAGGATGGCCCACTTTAGGGATGAGAGTACAGAAAGTGTTGTTTAGTGAGTCATGAATAGTACCAGACAGTCAAGAGTCCTCAATAACAACCACCATTTCCATCCCCAAAATGTCGAAAAAGTGGAGAAAGAACTCCACAGTGCAACCATCCAGCCCGGGAGTTTTATCCTTGGCAAAGATTTTAAGTGTTGATTCAACCTCACTGAGAGTGACCGGTCTGAAGATGAGCCGGTTATCCTCCGCTGCAACATATGAAGGGAAGAGATTAATAATATTGAGTTGGTCCTCGATAGAGTAAGAGTCAGATTCCTTATATAGGTCCGCAAAGAAGTTCATGGCTACCTTCTTAATCGAAAACTGATCATAAATAGTAGTATTATCGACCTCCACAGCTTCCCAAACATAATTGTTAACCCTTCTCTTATTAGCAAATTGATGGAAATAACGAGTATTATCGTCCCTAGCAAGTAACCAGGTGGCCCTTCTTTATTGCCTCAGAGTCTCTTCCTTGTGTAAGAGAAGCTTACTTTGAGAAGTAAGGAAGCTTTTCAATTCCCCCTATAAGACCACAGAACCAGTGTTAATTTTTCAACATTAAGCTAGCATTATTAGGATCTTTAACTGAGATAATAACAAGCACATCAATCAAACACAAGAGACAATGATGGAAATAACGAGTATTCTCGTCCCCAGCAAGTAACCAGGTGGCCCTTCTTTATTGCCTCAGAGTCTCTTCCTTATGTAAGAGAAGCTTACTTCGAGAAGTAAGGCATCTTTTCAATTCCCCCTGTAAGACCATAGAACCAGTGTTAGTTTTTCAACATTAAGCTAGCATTATTAGGATCTTTAACTGAGATAATAACAAGCACAACAATCAAACACAAGAGACAATGAAAACAGTGTTTTTCCTCGAGGAAACCATAAATGGAGAAAATCCTGCAACTTCCTCATAGATAGAATCAACACCAAAATAGAAAATCCCAATACAGTAAGTGATCTCCCGACAGCAGTAACCTTCTTCTTATCTAGCCCCAGTGTCTTCTCCTTCCTCAACTATGCGCTACACTTGAGTGTGTATGAGTTGTGTGCAAAATAGAGACTCCATTTCTCTATTTATACTAATCCCGACATGACTAAAACCCTACTAGGGCCGATCTCTACTAGGAGAGTCTAATAACCCTAGTGCCCCAAAACTGCAGGGACTTTAACCCTTAGACAATCGGAGGGTTACCCATAATGACTTGACATGACTTGTTTACATTATTGATCCTCCCGATCGGAACATCGAGGCATGACAACATGACTCAATTACATAATAGATACATCCCGGAATAAACATCAGGTTACAAGACATAAGATACATAGATGAATACATTCTAAAGTTACAAATACATCAACACTCCCTCTTAACTAGGAAGGTATTCTTTCGACACAATTTTCAGCACTGTTCTTCTTCTCTGCATCAATTGGATCATCTCGTCATCTTCAAGTCTTCTTTGTGTTCAAGTCTTCTTCGTCTTCGATCCTTCTGAGTCTTCAAGTCATCTTCTTCTTCAAGTCTTCTTCATCACGGGATCTGCATCATAATGACTACTGGCTCATCATTGCTTGATCATCACTCGATCTGGATCATAACCAAGTCTGGATCATCATCACATGTAGATCATCATCACATCTGGATCACTTGATCTGGATCATCATCGAGTCTGGATCATCATCACAACTGGATCGTCACTTGATCTGGATCGTCATCAAGTCTGGATCATCTCATCTGGATCATCATCAAGTCTCGATCATCATCTGCTATCTCATAATGGTGCTATCTCGATTCTTCTCGTCATAGGAAGTTCTACAAAGTCAATCCTGTAGGCCTACCCTTCATGTAGGTCTTCATCAGCGGTTATATCTGACACTTAAGTCAGAATGGCCCACCCAACTCTTACATCTGACCACATCTTGTCAGAAAGGCATGCCCAGCACTCACATCTGACCACATCTTGTCAGAAAGGCCCAGCACTCACATCTGACCTCATCTTGTCATAAAGGCTCAGCACTTATATTCGATCATGTGCAAGCACATCGCATCGAAAAGGATCTGCACTTACATCCGACCCCATCTTGTCAGAAAAGCACTGCACTTACATCCAACCTCATCTTGTCAGAAAGGCACAACACTCACATCTGACCATGTGTAAACAGATTGCGCCAGAATGGCTCAGCACTTATATCCGACCTCATCTTGTCAAAAAGGCTCTGCACTTACATTCGACCATGTGTAAACACATCGCATCGAAAGGGCATGCACTCACATCTGATCATGTAGGAAATAATCCTATCATCACATCAGAATGGCCCCAAGTCCCAGACTGAGCTACCTGGTAACTGACCAGGTGCCTCCATTCCCAGAATGGCAGTTGCCCTTACATCTGTCCTACTCGACAGAATGGCCAACACTCACATCTAACATGGGAGGAACTTAATCCTTTAGCCATGACAGAATGGTTCAGCCCTTACATCTGATCAAGTGGGAACACATCCCTCTATCACATCAGAATGGCTTCTCAATCCTAAACTGAGTTTTCCTGGTAACTGACCAGGTGCCTCCATTCCCAGAATGGCAATTGCCCTTACATCTGTCCTACTCGACAGAATGGCCAGCACTCATATCTGACATGGAAGGAACCTAAATCCTCTGACAATGACATAATGGCTCATCCCTTACATATGACCATGGAAGGAACCAATCCTCTCACCATGTCAGAATGGCTATGGGTCTCATCACTTTCCCTTGGAGGAAACCTCGATTTGGAGAACACCAAGCTTCTTCTTGAAGTACTCGAATTTCAGCCTAGCCAATGGCTTCGTCAATACATTAGCTATTTGTTCCTCCGTTGCAACATACTGGAGCTTCACTGCTCCCCTCTACACCATATCCCTGATATAGTGATACTTGATCTCGATATGCTTCGACTTGTCATGGAACACTGGATTCTCTAACAACTTCATGCAACTTTGGTTGGCACAATGTATACAAGTAGCATCCAACTGGAGATCAAATAAATCGGACAGTAGTTTCCTCGACCACACTACCTCACAACTAGCTGAACAAGCTACGACATACTCTGATTCAGCTGTACTCAGTGCCACACAAGATTGTTTCCTGCTAAACCAAGAGATCACACCTGATCCCATACTAAAGCAACATCCGGAAGTACTCTTCCTATCGATGGCACTACCTGCCCAATATGAATCAACATAACCCTCCAGGTTAATTTTCTGATTCGCATCGTACTTGAGCCCTTAATCAACTATACCCCTCAGGTACCTCAGAATATGCTTTGCAGCAATCAAGTGAACATTTCTTGGATATGTTAAGAACTGGCTCAAGGTGTTCACAGCAAAGCAAATGTCTGGTCTCGTGTTCATCAAGTACATCAAGGACCCAATCATTTGACGATACATCATAGCATCAACCATATCTGATGAAGCATCACTCAATAGCTTCAGGTTTGATGCCATAGGTGTGTCCATAGCCTTGCAGTCCATCATCCCAAACCTCTTCAGGATCTCTACTGCATACTTCCCTTGTCCAAGGAAGATTCCATCTGCACTCTGCCACACCTCCATACCTAGAAAATAATGCATCATACCCAAGTCCTTCATTTTGAACTCGGCAGCAAGCTTTCTTTTTGTATCAGCAATCAACCCATCCATACCTGTCACAAATAGATCATCTACATATAGTAGAAGCATCACTGGGTTGCCATCTTCAATCTTGTAGTAAAGGTTGGAATCTGCTTTACTTTTGGTAAAGCCCAAACTGGATAGAAAGTTGTCAATTTTGCCATACCAAGTCCTGGGTGCCTGTTTTAAACCATACAGGGCTTTCTTCAATCTGCATACATGAGACTCTCTGTCATGTGTCTCAAAATCGAGTGGTAGTTCTACATACACTTCCTCTTCCACTACACCATTCAAGAAGGCAGTCTTGACATCCATCTGGTGTATCTTCCATTTCATTACTGCAGCCAGAGCAAGTACTAATATGATGGAAGTGTATCTGGCTACAGGTGCAAAGGTTTCTTCATAGTCTATTCCTTCTTTCTGAGAGAATCCCTGAGCCACAAATCTTGCCTTATATTTTTCAATGCTACCGTCTGCAGCATGCTTGATCTTGTAGATCCATTTGGAAGTTACAACTGACTTCCCTTTTGGTCTTGGGACAACATCCCAAACATCATTCTTCATGTTTGATTGGTACTCTTCGATCATAGCATCCTTCCATTCTTTCCGTTCTGCCGCTTTTTCATAACTGGAAGGTTCTTTATCAATGAAATCACATAGTAAAGCTACATACCCAGAGCAGGATCTGGTCCTCTTTCTTTCTCTGTGATTCTCTTCTGGAGCCCCATATCTTTCTGCACCTTGGATAATTTCATGTACCCAATTAATTTTCCTCTTATGAGGATTCTTCTCCAGAGATGGATCTACAGGTCTTTGTGGTTCTTCATATTCTCGATCTTCTTCTTGAGTTTCTTCATTCATGGTTGTATCATGAATTCTCGGTGCTTCTGCTTCTTCAGGTTCTTCAGCAGGTCTCTTTCTGAATTTGTTGTATGTTGTGTCTTCATCAAATGTCACATCCCTGCTGATGTCAATCTTCTTGTATCCTGGGAAATAGATTCTGTAAGCCTTCGAGCTTTCAGAGTATCCCATAAATATACCCTTCTTTCCTTAAGGATCTAATTTTGTTCTCTTCTCTTTTGGAATGTGTATGTACACAGGACAGTCGAATATTCTGAGATGGCTGACTTCTGGTTTCTTGTCGGAGAAGACTTCTTCAGGAGTCTTGTTCTCGAGTACTCTATGTGGAGTATGGTTTTGTACATACACCGCTATTCTGGCAGCGTCAGCCCAAAGATGCATAGGCAAATCTTGATCATGAAGCGTAGCTCTTGCAGCTTCCATGATAGTTATGTTCTTCCGTTCTGTAATCCCATTTTATTGTGGATTATAAGGAGTGGACAACTCCCTCTTAATCCCTGATTCTTTACATAGCTCTTTGAATTCATTCGAAGTGAATTCTCTGCCATTATCTGATTGAAAGGTCTTGATCTTCTTTTCAGTGTGACTCTTGATCAAGGCTTTGAATTCCTTGAACTTGCTGAATACTTCATCTTTGTTCTTCATGAAGTAAACCCATGTCTTCCTAGAAAAATCATCAATAAAAGAAACATAATATGCATACCCGCTTAGTGAGCTTGATGACATAGGACCGCATACATCAGAGTGGATGATTTCCAAGATTCCTTTTGCTTTGCTTTCGCTACTTGGAAATGTCTTCTTTGTGTTCTTCCCTTTTGCACATCCTTTGCAGACCCCATCATGTTTTGCTTGTATTTCTTGAAGACCTTCAACAACTTTGCTTGCAAGAGGTAGTGCTCTGTAATGCACATGTGAAATCCTTCTGTGCCAAAGTTCACTTGGCTCTACTGTGTCATGGACCAAGGCTTGTTCTGGATGGCCCTTCAATTTGTACAAACCTCCTTCTTGTTCTCCAATCACCACCACATCATCAATAGTCTTTGCTCTTGGCCACATGATGACTTGACCATCTATGAATGCAACCCTCACTCCTTTTGCATCCAATGCTGATATGGAGAGAAGGTTCTTCTTGAGTCCTGGCACAAACAATAATTCCTCCATTGTTATAGACTTTCCAGAGTCTAGCTTATAGGAAGATTCCCCACTACCCTTTATTGGATATTGGTAGTCATCTCCTAGCTTCACCTTGTGAGGTGATTCATGTTCTGAAAGTTTCACAAAGGATTCCTTGAATCCAGTCATATGTTTGGAGGCCCCACTATCAATAAGCCAATGATCACTTCCATGAGTAATGTTTCCCGTGAGAGCGGAGATCAAAACATATTCATCCTTGCTTGAAGAATCTTCACTTTCATATCTGGTTCTCTTCGATGAAGGTTCATCATCCTCTGCAGCATGAGCATGATGTCTTCTCTTGATTCCCTTATTCTTGTAAGAGCTACTTTTGTTCTTAGGACAATCTTTAGCAAAGTGTCCTTTTTCATTACATGTATAGCAAATAAACTTAGACCTATCTCTAGGCTTTCTAGAGTTATTCCTGTGATGAGAGTACTTACTTCTGTGATGTCTGGATCTAGGTTTATTGGATTGTACTGTGAGAGCTTGATCTTCACTTCCCATCTTCTCTTCTCGAGCTACTATCTGAGCTTCTTCTTGAGAACATTCTTCCCACAGTTTGTTGAACTTGACTAACTTCTTTCTAGCATAGATCCCTTGAATGAAAGAGTACAATGTCCTAAGGAGACCATTCAAGGTGGTCATCACAATTTCTGCATTCTCCACTTCTTCATCTACTGCTTCTAATTGTTCCTTGATATGAGAAACCCTTGTGAAGTAAGACACTATGGTCTCTGCATTCTGAATCTTCACATTCTTCAGTTGAGTCGTCAGAGTCATCTTCTGGTTTATGTTCTTCCCTTCAAACAATTTGGTTAGGGCATCAAACATAGCTTTAGGTGTTTTGAGGGAGGACACCTATGGGATAAGGTGATCCTTGATAGAATCAGCAATGATCCTCTTTGCCATAACCAACCTCTTTTTATGCAAGGCCTTAGCCTCATCTCCCTCTGGAACTAGAACCTCCTCATGGATGTAGGAGTCCAACTCATTTTCTTCCAGGACCAGGGAGATCCTATACTTCCAAGCTCGGAATTTATCAGCTCCCTCAAGCTTTTCATCAAGCTTGGTATGATGAGACATCTTAACTGAGAACCTCAAATGGAAATACAAAAGATTTAGATCTTACCAGGTCAAGATGTCGGATCTGGATTTGGAGCTGAAATCCTACAGTGCTAGATCAGGAGCAAATTAGGGTTTTTCTTTTCCGGAGTTTTGTCCACCCAAATGCCTTGAAATTTATCCCTAACTTCAATTTTGGGGAGGAGATCAATTCAAGCTTGGGCTCACTGAAAAATTCCTCTTCTGTGAAAAGTCCTAATTTTAGGCAGCAGTGTCGGGTCCAAAACTGAAAAACCTCAGAATTGGATTATGCTTCGACAGAAAGATGCACCCTAAGGAGGAGAGTTATTCCACCTTACTTTTGCTGAAAATATGTGGAGGAATATCCACAAACTAGGAATCCCTAGTTCCCGTAGCTGCACAGTGTCTTCTTCTCAGGTTAGCTCTGATACCATGTTAGTTTTTCAACATTAAGCTAGCATTATTAGGATCTTTAACTGAGAGAATAACAAGCACATCAATCAAACACAAGAGACAATGAACACAGTGTTTTTCCTCGGGGAAACCATAAATGGAGAAAACCCCGCAACTTCCTCAGAGATAGAATCAACACCAAAATAGAAAAGCCCAATACAGTGAGTGATCTCCCGACAGCAGTAACCTTCTTCTTATCTAGCCCCTGTGTCTTCTCCTTCCTCAACTATGCGCTACACTTGAGTGTGTATGAGTTGTGTGTAAAATAGAGACTCCAGTTCTCTATTTATACTAATCCCGGCATGACTAAAACCCTGTTAGGGCCGACCTATACTAGGAGAGTCTAATAACCCTAGCGCCCCGAAACTGCAGGGACTTTAACCCTTAGACAATCAGAGGGTTACCCACAATGACTTGACATGACTTGTTTACATTATTGATCCTCCCGCGGAACATCGGGGCATGACAACATGACTCAATTACATAATAGATACATTTCGGAATAAACATCGGGTTACAAGACATAAGATACATAGATGAATACATTCTGAAGTTACAAACACATCAACAACCAGGATCATATAGAAGGTTGAACTCAATATTATTTATATCCTCCTCCAGTTTACAAATATCTGATGACATAGCTTTCTTCTTCAATTTTTCCCATTGTATGACCACCGGTTGAAGCCTACCAAGCTTCCAGAGGAAATCCTTCATGGGCCTTAATGGATATGTCTCGGAATCTGATAGTTATGACCATTCCTTCTTAATCAGCTCATCAAAAACACCTTCTTTCAGCCAAGTACGGTTAAACTTATAAGGGTACCTAAGAAATGAAGTATCAAAATCAATCTGTAGGACAACGACACGATGATTGGAAATCCCACAGGAGTGGTGCCAAGTTTTGTAATTTCCAAGGGATGCACACAGAGAGTATGCCATGAAGAACCGATCCAAGCACTTAGAAATGGATAAGCGGCCTGCCCTTACATTAAACCATGTGGGAGAGAGTACCGCCGGAGCGATGTCCTGTAGGTTTGTAGCCACAAATGAGGAAATGAAATAGTCAGCCAAAGGATCGCAGGGTCGGCCAGCTCCCCAAACCTCGTCCGAAGACCAGGTGAAGTTCAAGTCACCTGCCAAAATGAGATTTGGTAAGGTGAGTATGCCATAAGAAAAAATAGAGTCCCAAAAAGCTTGCCGATTCTCATAGGGCCCATAAATATTGAGTAAGTGAACAATCTTATCAAAACCTAGCAGTTTCTCCTAAGGGAAAATGCCGGCCACAGTAGTGAAAGCACAAAGCTCGGATAGAAAGGGATTCCAAGCGACAAGGGTACCTCCTGAGTGGCCAAAAACATCCAACGCGCAGACCCTCCAGCCTGGCTTTAACTGAAGGATGTAATCACGAGAGGATTTGCAAATGGAAACATTGGCTGCACGTTGAACATAAATAGGGAAAATTTCTGATGGAGAAGAGTTATCCCCCCCACAAACGCGAAGAGGTGGGAAAGCGGCCAGTGAAGGGTTACACTGAAAATCAATAGAGACTAAAGGCAAAGGTGAGGAAATAAGCACACTATCAATAGTGAGGGCCTCATCACTAGGCCACTTCGATATGGGAGACATTGATATGTTGATGTGTAAGTTAGCGCCGGAGGATGGAGGAGAGGTAGAAGGTGTCAACTCAGAGCAATAAGGGGTCGTTCCTGCAGTGTCACTCTCCATACCCAGTGACCCATATGTGACAAGTGGCCCAAGGGGATACCCTAACTCATGACAAGTCGGGTTCAAGGTAGTATCAGAAACCACAACAAGAGGGTTCAGAGATGGAATAGTGGGGGTGTCAAGAACAGTTGATGAAGTAAGTGAGGAGAGAATATCATCTGCAGAAAGAAATTTAAGTAACATAGGGATGTACTGCGAGAACTTACCCACGAAAGAGCTAGATGAGTCTCGGTCGAGTGGAAGCGGGAGAGTTATGTCCCTCAACGATTATGTCATGGGATCCTCTCGAGAGTTTGCAACAGTCCTCCCATTCGGTTGATTATCCACCTTCGAAGGACAGTCTTCCTTGGAGTGCCCATTCTGTCGATAGTAGTGGCAACGAAATGCCACTTTCCAGTAATCCAGTCGTTGAACAAATGTGCCACCCTCCCATTGAACCTCCAATTCATCAGGAAGGCCATCAGAGAGGTCCATGTCCACCATAACCCGGGGGGGCGATCTATCGAAGCCCAAAAGTTTATCGTCTTCAATAAGCATAAAAGAGCTAATCGTGGTAACCACCACCATGAACCTTTCCAGGTTCCAGCACTGTATAGGGTAGTCACGAAAAATCACCCACAAGTGTCTACGAACCTGTTTCTCGGACCTAGGGTCAAATCCAGAGTACCACCTCTTAAGGACCAAGGAGCCCTCCCCCAATATCCAGTACCTGTTAATGACCAATTCACAGTCTTCCACCATCAAGAACTGAAAGAGTGTCCAGCCGTTGACTAAGGATAGTACCTTAGGGACAGACTTTAGAAGGGGTCTCTAATGCTCACGAACCCAGGATAAAACCGCTTCTCTGGAAAGCTTCAGATATTCAAAGAGACCCACCAGGGTATATTTTGAAAGGGCAGTGACCATAT
>LPNX010549207.1:99819-157196 GCA_001517045.1 Pseudotsuga menziesii
CTAACAATATAATTTATATATTTGTGGATGCCGTGAATGAATAGTACTATAATCCACTTGTTTTAAGGTAATTAGCACCATTTCTCATACATGGACCGTAACTATCTATAGCTACAGGTTTTCTTTACATTTAGGGAAGGAAAAATCAATTTTTTTCTTAAGATGAAACCTATGAAGCTAATATCAAACCTATGAGACCACATATCACATTCTTACAACTTATATGTAAATTCCTTTCATTGATTGTGCAGTCAACACAACTAACTCTGGTGCCCCGCCATCTTTGGTTGGTGATGCGCATAGATGAGGTGATTGTGAAAGGTGGAGAAAGTCGTTATGAACATCATTGACCCAACCTATAGTAATCATGGAATCAATGCTAGTCACTTGTTGAAAGAAATGATATTCATGCACAATTTCCTGCCAAAGGATTACTCTTTGAATTTGGAATCGTGAAACATTTCTTTCCTATCTAATGGCTTTGAAAATGAATCTTTTGTCATGGCATGAACATTCAAATACATATAGCTTACCAAAGAATTTTCCTATAACCATATATGGTTTCTTTTGCCACTCACATGTAAGAATCTACACATAGGTTGAACTTAGCATATTTCTTAGATCTATTGTGGTTGACCATTTGTTTAAAACAACCTCTGCTATATTTTGTATTTGACCAAATATAATTTTGTAAATCGTCATTTTAATTAATGTGAAACTTAAAATTACACACCACATTCTGCATAAAACAATAATGATATCAATTCATATTTTGTTGATAATCCTATGGGCGGTAAATATTATACCTTTCATGAAGTCCAAAAAAATATTATCCAATCCTTTTTAAAAATATATTACCGATTCAGAAATAAAATATGGTGCACTAAAATCTTCCTTGAAAATTAATTATATTAATTGAAAAACAGTTATAAAAATTTGAATGGACAACATAAATAAGAAATAAATGATTTGATTTGATAATGCATATTGAGGTGGTATGAGCATAGCAATGCATAATGTATCCAAATCAAAGCGGTTATGTGCTAAAGAAAAACACCATTAAAATACCATATACTTTTTACATAATACTCAATTACTTTTTGTAGGGATATGAATATAGCACCCATCTATTGATTAACTTTGTATGTGTTTTGATGGTAGGTTTGATACCCAATCCTTTCCATTTCTTAATGTGAAACCATAATGGTGTCAGTATGGTGTGGATCGATTTGGTTTTGTGTCATTTTATCAGGTGACACTTGGACCTGGAAATGTACTTTCCCCTCCTACCTCTTTCATTACGAGTACCTACTGCTCTGTCATTTGGGACTTGGGAGCCCTAACAAGGGTTTCCTCTGGCTAAATTTCTGGCTAGTGGAGTTACATCCATGGCAGAGTTTTTGAGTTAGCTTCTGGAATTAACTACGTGTGGATTTATGAGTCTGATGTTTTGAGTGGACACTCCACCCATATTTAGGGAATGCAAGAAAGTTCAGACTCATAAATTCCTTGAATATGGGTTGAATGTCCACTAGAAATGTCAGACTCATAAATTATTTCCAGAAGCTAACTCCAAATATGATGAATCGTGGAAATCGTCATTCTCTTAGTTTAAGACATTTTAGGTAGGTTGGCTCTAAAATTAGGCTCAAGTTTTCCTAGCCACATATAAATAAGGATAGCCTCCTCATTTGTAGCTCAAGACCATGTGATCAAATAGAATCTTATATTTTACTTCTTGTCTAGTTAGACTAAGTGGTGCACACCTTTCTTATTCAACATCTAAAGGCTTAGTGTGGTAATTTTTGGTGATTGAAGGATTTTACTCTATATTCCAAGGCTTTTCTAAGGGAAAATATTCTTAAGAGGGTTACTCTCTTTTCTTTTCTTCTTATTTTGAGGTAATAAATCTGGTTCTATTGTCTTTCACTGTAGGAGACATCCAAGGTAAGGGTAAACTAGGGTTTTTTATGCATAATACAAATTTCTTATAAGTGAGACATCCCTTCTAGGAGGGTTGCTCTTGTTGGGCCTTTGTCACCTCTCTTTTCCCCATTAAGGTCAAAACCAACACAACTTGGTGTTTCTTGGTTTTGCCCTATTTCATTTAAAATTGGATTTCCAATTCTTGAGAAGAACGTTAATCACAATTTCCTTATGGCTTGAAGAAATGAGTCTCATTTCTTTTTCTCTCACCTTTACTCAAATACTCTTTCATTCAAATTGTAACATCCTTTCTACCTCGATTTTCTTGTCGTAAATACTCTTTCATTCAAATTGTAACATCCTTTCTACCTCGATTTTCTTGTCGTAAATACTCTTTCATTCAAATTGTAACATCCTTTCTACCTCGATTTTCTTGTCGTGAATATCTTATTGATGGAATTAACTATTGGAAGGAAGGTATTATTATTTTTATTCAAAATGGCATGCTATATTTCTTAATGATGGTTATGGTTTCTCCCTCACCATGAGATTCCTTTCCACTTGAATCAACGCACAACTAACTTTGATAATGAAAGACAAAATCCAAGCAATCAACTTTATCTCATTAATGATTGGAGAATCCCTATTGCATAACATTATGTTGGAATCCACTCCATCGACAAAAGTGATTCCTTTTCCCATAATGTACAAGTTGGGATTGAAAGTTTCAAGGCCTCATCGAAATATTCATAGTGTGGATTTTAGTTAAAGATGTTTGAATTTGTCTTGCAGCAATCCTACCATAGAGTTATTAATGGATATTGTTATCTTCGACATGCCAAAATCATAGGGTATGTATTTATCAAGAAAATGGGCCATCTATTGATCAACTTTGTATGTGTTTTGATGGTAGGTTTGATACCCAATCTTTTCCATCTCTTAACGTGAAACCATAATGGTGTCAGTATGGTCTGGATCGATTTGGTTTTGTGTCATTTTATCAGGTGACACCTGGACCTGGAAATGTACTTTCCCCTCCTACCTCTTTCATTAGGAGTACCCACCGCTCGGTCATTTGGGACTCGGGAACCTTAACGAGGGTTTTGTCTGGCTAAATTTCTGGCGGGTGGAGTTACATCCATGCCGGAGTTTCTGAGCAAACATTTTCATCCATGCCGGAGTTTCTGAGCAAACATTTTCATCCATGCCTGGAGTTACATCCATGCCGGAGTTTTCAAGCGTTTTTAAGATGGAATCTACGGCCAAAACCAGCCAGTACTGCAAGCATCGACTTCCAACTATTTATAGGAATTGGGTTCCTTTTTGCGATTCTGATATACTATCGCACTGGTCCTTGGGTGTGGCGTCTCTACCTGGGGCTGGCAGGAATCCCAGCATTGGGTTCCTTTACCCTTCCCGGCAGTGTGATCGAAAGAGGGCAGACGGAGAAGGCCAGGGCCGTGCTGCGGAGGGTCCGCGGCATGCCAGACGTCCCGGAGGTGCTACCGAGATTTCCAAGATGGTAAAGCATCCTTTCCGCAACTCCTCATGGCTCTCGCCATTCACTTCGTTCTGTAGCTCTCGGGCATCAACGCCGTGGTGTTTTGTTCTCCAGTTCTCTTCTAGATTATATCTTTTGGGTCTGTCTGCAGTTATTCTTGGAGTCATGAATTTGTCTTCGATCATAATCTCCATTTTCGTTGTTGAGAAGTAGGGACGGAGGGCTTTGTTCCTCGAGGGTGGACTGCAGATGATCATTTGCCAAGCAAGTTGCTTCCATTTAAGTTTATCCCACATGCAAAGTAAATAAATGGAATGGACTGCGAAGTTAGGCTATCCCACATGCAAAGTGAATGAAATGGAGGATGAAGTTAGGCAGTATAAATTAAGAAGAATAGAGTACAGACAGCGTAGACGGGGTCTGTGGACGTTGAAAAACTTCACGGCCTGAGGGTGTCATTCCCATTGCATTTGGGGAGTGGCTTTCCTCATTATCTCCAGTAATGGGGATGCACGTCATAGTGGTGGGTCCATTCCATTGCATTGGGAATGGATCTCCTAGGCACTTTTCCGATTGGGGGAGAGTGCAGTAGAGCGAGGTGAAAAACCTCTCTCAAATTGGAGTTCGAGGGGATAAGGGTGGGAGAAAAACACATTTCCCACTCTTCGCAGTTGGAGTTGTGTAGGGAAGGTGGGGCGGAGTTGGAGTTGTGTAGGGAAGGTGGGGGCGCAGGGGAGGTGGTGCCGTGGAGGAGAGTGAAGGTGGCAGGTGGAGTGCAGGTGGTGCCGTTGAGGAGAGTGAAGGTGGTAGGTGGAGTGGAGGTGGTGCCGTTGAGAAGAGCGAAGGTGGCAGGTGGTGCCGTTGAGGAGAGCGAAGGTGGCAGGTGGAGTGGAGGTGGTACCGTTGAGGAGAGCGAAGGTGGTAACGCGGTGTGGGAGCGGAGGTGGTGCCGTGGAGGGGAGTGAAGGTGGTGCCGCGGTGGGGGAGCGGAGGTGTAAGTGGAGGGGTAAACGGTGGGGAGCGGAGGTGGTGCCGCGGTGGGATTAGCGGTGGGGGGAGCGGAGGTGTATGTGGAGGGGTAAACGGTGGGGAGCGGAGGTGGTGCCGCGGTGGGATTAGCGGTGGGGGGAGCGGAGGTGTATGTGGAGGGGTAAACGGTGGGGAGCGAGGTAGGGGGAGAGGTGCTACGGTGTTGGGGGCGCGGGGTAGGTGGTAGGAGCGGAGGTGGTGAAGTACCAGAAATGGGGAGCGAGTGAAGGTGGTGAAGGGGCAGGGGAGCGGAGGTCTAATTTATTAGAATAGGTTATAGGTTGTCGAGGGGGCAGTAGTTGAGTGGGGTGTAATTTGAAATTTCCAACTAAAACAATTTCTAAGATTCACCAATGAATTAGAAACAACTAAAATTTTATAATACCAAAAAACCAGGTCAGCTAATAATATTTTAGATCAGCTAGTTGCATTTCTTTATATTTCGATTGCCAAATCTAAAAATCCGGCTATGGCATGGTTATCGATGAGACTATATAACTTTTTGAGGTAATATGATTACAAAAATTTAATGAGAGTTAAATGCAGTACAATCTTGGCGTCTTTCTCCTTGCTTCAATCAATCTTGAAGCTTCCCAGCTTTATCATGGCCGCTATGGAGTTGGCAAAAGCAACTCTCATTTCTATGTCCCTTGTTTCCCTATCTCCGCTAAACAGAACTTTGTCTGAGAACAAAAGCCCTCTGCATTATTTAAGTAAATGTTCTGCCCCGCTCCTGCTACTGCAAGGGACCCCTGATCGAGTCTCGAAGACAGCCCAAAGACGAGTCTAGTAAGCTCCTCTCCCCCTCTGCACCTGGTTAATTGTGGTCAATTTAGTTTAATATTCGATAAACAAATAATCCGTCACTTTGTCTTTAACTTGGGGGTCTATAGTATAAACATTCTCAATAGCAATGGCAGCTTACATGTGATCCTTCACTCGGTTAGTAGAGTGGAACAAAACATAGGTGCCCATCCCTTATGGATCGGTTAAAGTATCGCTGTTGACATGGCATAGCAGTTACTTTCCTCCCAGATATCATAGAGGGTTTCAGAAGCCCTTCTTCAAAACCTTGCCTTTCCTAGGGTGCTTGATATATCAAAGTCCCCAATAAAATCATTGCCAAGCTCATTGTGGCAACTCACAGAATTCGATTTTCTCAATTTGAGTTCAACTGGAATTGAATATGCACCTGAAGCTATGGGTAATCTTTCTCGGCTTCAGGTTTTGGATCTTTCAGTATGTACAAAGCTAAAAGCATTGCCAAGTGCTATAGGAGAGCTTGCAAACCTGAAGTCTCTATTTAGAATCGTGTGACAGTTTATCCGGTATTCCAGATGAGCTTACAAGGCTCTCAAACGACAGCTGCAGCTCTATTAGATTTGAGCTGGATTTGGAATAATGAACAGAATGGAGGATTGTTCTATAGAAACTAAGTGCCACTGTAGTGAACGGATCCCACTGGAGGATTGTTATATATTTATGTTTCTGCAGACAATGTAGTGGATTGTTCCTGGATGTTAAGAATGCCTTATATTTATGTTTTTGCAAATAATGATAAGGAAATATTTATCCTTTTTGGAATTTTAAAAGATATAATTAACCAATTAAATCAAGAATAGGGAATCTGTTTTGTAATTTTAATATATATTAACTAGTATTTATTAATGATATAGTTTGAGGGAGTTTAAGTTTTTCTTTCTAACACACCAATTTAGTGTCTGGTAATTTTTATTATTTTGTTTTAAAATAAAATTTTCAATTTAAGCTTTTTTCATACAATCCAAATAAACCTATATATATTAACAATGTAGTAATTGTTATAAAAATATTACATCACGAGGAAGACAATGATTTTGTGGTGATGGCCTTCTAGACCTCCTCTTAATATCATGATTTGTGTGTTGTTTAATGGTAATTGAATCTGGCAAGCTCTGCAAAGGATCGGTCCTGGTTCATGATTCACATTGTATTTGTAAACCCTACCTCGCTGGGCTATATGAAGGCAGGGAGTGGTTACAAATGCAATGTGAATTCTGAACCAATGACAATGGGCATATGCCAATTGCAATATAAAATGATATACTGGTTACTTTTATGAAGGGAAATGATTTGGATTCGAAAGTGTGGATAACCACAGTATTAATTCCCAAATTGTGAATCCAGAAATTCTTGCATTACAGTTTATGATAAACTTCCTGATAGACCAACCCCTTCAACAAAAGGATGGATCCTGGTAGTTGTCTTACCTGCCTGCGCTAGAATGGAGGATTTAGAAATTTGGACCTGTTTTAGTGCTCTGCTATACCAGAAAATGTTGCTCATGAAGGGGGCTTGTTAGTTGTAACTAAGTTCACAGTATCTCAAGGCAGCAACTTTGCCTTTGTCATTAACAGCTTTAACAAACCATCTTTCTAGCCAAAATACCACCTTTTTATTGGTGTGAGTAATGCACTAAATGGAGAAGATTTGGCCCCACTCTAGAAGCATAGAGAACATCTCCCTATTGAGCTTTATTAATTTGAGCAGAACTGCAACCAGAGATTGGAACAGTGGGAAAATAACCAGCAGTTCCCTTCACAATGTTTTGCTGATATTGTCCATAAGCTATTTTATTCTTATTAACATAATTTCCTGGTAAGACAAACCAAAGAAAGGCTAAACTCCAGTAGGGCGTCCTTATTTTCAAATGCTTCAATGCAATTTTGCATCAGGTCAGTTCACAGACTAGACTATTTTGCAGCCATCTTTACTTTGAGCTTGCAGAGCTCAGAGTACAAACATAGTTTTCGTTTTTAAGCATCCATTGTTCCGTGGTGATTAGGGACCCATATTTTCATCGTGGCTTTGGAGGTCCATGCATGCTACGTCAAAGAGGTATATTTTATATTTGTCAAAGACCAAGAATATGGTCCATGCAACTTTACACCCATTCCCATGCCCCAATACAGGAAATAGGGCAATAGTCTAATGATTAAACTAAACCCTACTTTGACATCTCCGTGCAATCCAGCCCTCCATAGAATTGCAACATGAAATCTCAAATCAGACGACCATTCATCTCAGGGTGTTAAGCTTCAAAATAAAAATATTAACAATCTAAACAAAATAGCATTGACATTTTTCAGGAACCATTTTACATACTCAAGTAGGGAGAATAGCAGTCATTCCTATCAGCATCAAATCGTTGTCCTTAGGTTATTTTAATCCAAACACATTGTTTTGGATTAGTTTTAATTCTTCAAATTTAATGAAAGGTACAGAGTATAAACATGTGTGGAATATATAATTGAAAACCATGGAGTTAAAGCACATTTTCATCTCTGCACCGGGAGAAATCATGTAAAATTGGTTGAAATTCAATCTCTAATTACATAAAAGATAAACAGTACAAGCGTTAAAGATAACATTCTAATCTATAGCAATTCTAGGCGAGTTTAACATCAGTATTAAAAGGTGTCACAGTAAAAGTGGAACCAAATACACCAGCTCAGATGGCAAATATTTGACCGAAATTCTTCAACTGAAAGTTAAGAAGTGGGCTTCTGTGAATGAAGTTGCCTCCAGAACAGGAAATTTCAAATTCTAGAGAAAGGTTTGGAGTTTTGTTAGTAGCAAATAATTTGACACCTAAGAGTCTCCTAAACAAATGGCTTAGTAAGAAATCAATAAAATATGGAAGACGTAACGTTTTCAAAAGCAAAATGCAGTTTTTGTAAGTTCCTTAAAGGATTGTTATGAGCCTCTTTAATGTAGATGGGTCAAAAGCAGATCATAGTTAAAGCAGAATGGAACACAGATGTCTAGAATAGTTAAAAGAGTCCTGAAAGTATTGCACACATGGCTTGATAACGATTCATAGTTGTCTCTATGGCACTCTGCAACCTAAATATTAACAGTAGGCTACTAATGCTTAAATAAACCTACTAATAATTATTTAGGCTTAGTAATATATGGTTTAAGAATGAATATACATCTTTGAAACCTAAAGATATATGAAGATGTGAAATACCCTTCATCCTACCATGTTGTCGAACTTTTTCCATGGCATGCATTCAAATTAAAGGGCATAATAGGTCATCTAGGAACACTCACCTAGGTTTCATCAACTTTTGTTTGCCTTCTCTCAAAGAGTGTATACGAATAGTTGATAAATTTAATTTTAAACTAACAATGAAATTAATACCAATAGCGGGGAAATGATGGTCATACTCTTGTTCAACTGTATTGGCATAACTGGTTAAAAACTTAAATGGTTTTCTTCACTTATCTGCATGCATATTTTCCATCTGTCATTTTCAAGATTCATGACAATCCAAACTAACAAAATTTCCTTTTCTTCTTTTGTGTTTAATTCTCTTTTTTTTTTGACAGAGTATATGCATGCTTATTTTTTTCCTTGAAAGAATGCAATTCCACGTGATATTCGGATATTTACTCAACCATTTATTTGAGATAATGTTATGCAATTTAGGATATTCATGGATGATGAGCGAGCAAATAACTGTTCTGGGAAGAGGAGATAAGAGGTATTTTGAATGATAACATCATTGTGATGGATGCTTTCATTAGGAGTTGGAATCACACTGATACTATTTTGAAGGCTTATTTAACATAAATTTTCGGATATTGTCAAGGTTTTTGGAATTTCATATGTGGAATTTTGGTGCATATAGTTAGGATTAATGGTATCTTTTAAGTAGAATGTTTTGATGTTAGAATGTTTGATGTTATTTTGAATGGTAATTCAACATGTACTCTATGCATGTTGTCAAAGGGTAAATTGTCAGGATGCTTGGTGTTACTTATAAGGAATGCTGGTATGAATTTAGCAGTTGTATTATGTATATGAAGAGATGCCGCCATAATTTAGAGTCTGCAGTTGTTAGGATTTGTAATTTAGCACGACAGAGAGGCATTGCATTTTGCTGGTTTGGGGTTGTACGAAATCAAACACAGAGTCTCCATTATCAGCCTCACTGTTGAACACAACTAAATGGCTGAGGGTCCAAAACTGTGAAAAAAACTGGGTACATGCGGGGTCCTTTGTTACTAGACTTCACAAGACTATGCTTTCTTTTGAGCCCCCAAAACCTATAGGCATTATGTTCCTGTGATCACTCGACGAGATTGTCGATTCTACCAAAGACTTAGTCATGAGCTTATCCATGATGAAAATTAGCTTTAATAAACCTAGACAAAGTTACATTTATCACTTTAAACACATGAGAGCAAAGTAAAAAACAAGAGGCGCAAGAGCAAAGAATAGGGTATATGCAATGCAACACAAGTGGGGAGATAAAACTTGCAAGGCAAACCAACTTCACAATGCAAATGCCACACACTATTTTGGTTGTGCTTTAAAATAAAAATACCACACACACATTCAATGAATGTAACTCTCTCTAGCAACCCATAATCACCAATTAAGCATAAAAAACATAATAAAGGGAGCATAGTCTACTTAATCATGCTCAATTAAAAATATAAAGGGCTAGTTGAGGCTTCAACTAATTCGTGAGATGGAAATGTTATTGGAGTTTGATTAAATCAAATATCAGTAAGAATTAAATTTTGTCATTACCAAATTGAGAGAACATGCTTCATTGTTGTGGGATACTTTGCAATGGAGCAATAACAAAATAATACTAGAAAAAATTCAAAGATGGGTTACTTTGCAATGGAGCAATAACAAAATAATACTAGAAAAAATTCAAAGATGGGATGGGATGCGATGGTGTCCAAACTAAAATGAAAATTCTTGCATGTTGATTTTGCATTGAATGTGTTGAGACAACCGCTTAAGAAAAGAGAGAAGAACGTTGAGTACATAAGAATTCCGTAGATTAGGGAAAATAATTTAGAATGTTGAATCCATTGCAAAGCGTGTTAATGACTTCAGATTTAACATACATGATGGAATAAGTTTTATTGATATTTGGTCAATGTTGAAGGCTTATCACTTGGCTTTAGTGTTGTAGGTAAATTGTCCAAAAGGAAAGAAGGAGAAATAAACAAAATCACAAGAAGAAGAGGAAAACACAATGGAAGGAAGAGGCCTAGTGCAAGTTATAAAAATCAGAGTTTTTTTTTTCAGAAGAAAAAAGCCTGCCTTGATATTCATAACTGAATCAAAGACATAATAACACAGCAGTCAGCATACAGTAATACATAGTACATCATGGAGTTTTCGCCAGGGGGAAAGGCGAGCCAACAACTAAATGATCCCATCAGAAAGCTGATTCATCATAATGTAATCTGCCAGAATAGCCACATCTATCGAGCGTCAACAGGCGCTGAATCCACAATCCAAAAGAGATCTCTCATACTTAATCAATGAACTGATATGATGGAAAAAGTAGCATCATATAAACAGCCTCAGTAAAGCCGAAAAGTATCATGCGAGACCAAAAGGTTCTCAATAAATTCCATAAAACTGCCAAAGCCCTGAGGATGAGAGAGCGCAATTTTAGAGAGACGGTCAGCCAACCGATTGTGCTCTCGATAGATGTGGGCGAATGACAGGTCATGAAAGGCGGCCAAAAGGTTTTTTGTCTCCCGACACCAATGAATAAGATCAGGTGGGGAGAGATCAGCTGATCCATGTACCCAATTGATGATTACTTGAGAATCACCGTATACTTGGGTAAGCGGGATCCCCATCATATGGGAGGTGTGGAGAAGTGCCCAGAGACTGAGCAATTCAGCTTTCATGTTGGTGCCATGTCCGACCCCCAGGAGAACTCCAGTCGATGTGATTCATTGATAAAAATACAAAAACCAGCACCAGCTGTCAAGAATTTTGATGCACCATCCATAAAGCCGCATGGATAGGAAATGACAGGTGCCATTCCAATAACTCTATCACGCCCCCTCTGATTGATAGCACAAGGTGGTAAGCTACGCATAGTAGATATAACCTGCTGGATAATGGAATATACAGACCTTTTTTCTCCATAAAAAATGCAGCGGTTGCGAGCTTTCCATATAATCCACATCATATGGAATGGAAGATAATACCATGGCGAATCCCTGTGCATGTTTTTGGTCCAATTATTTAACATTACATCAACAGAAACAGCAGGAGTGATTGCACCCAGATGAAGGATATCACATACATGTACCACAACAGTCCTCCAAACACTACAGAAAGTAAATAAATGTGTGACAAATTCATCGTTAGTGCCACAGAGAACGCAGATCCCAGGCCCGTGGAAACCTTTTTTTCTGCAGATTGACCCACGTAAGTATTTTATCACGAATTGTGAGCCAAATGAAGCATGATATCTTGCTGGGTACATTCCTATTCCAAAGGACAGAGTCAATGGAAGTAGCAGGTGGAGTGGGGTGAACCCCAACTAGATAATCATATGCAGCACATGCTGATGGAGTACCATGTGAGTCTTGATGAATCCAAGAGTGTATCAGGTCGGCCAGAAAGATGTATACCTGCACCATATAATTCATGAATGAAATTGTTCCAAATATCATAGTATGTGCCCCCAAGATAGAGATCATCAACAGACAGCCAATAGCTCATAGCAGGTATGAGAGTGTTCCGAGCCTGTGCGAGGGTACATATGTCCAAATCTTCCAAATAGGTTCTCAATTCCTCAGGCAAAAGTGGAGAATTAACACCAATAATGGGATCAATGCCAAGGACATTATTACCATCTCCCACTTTCCAGGTCAAGCAAGTTCCCAGCCACGGGAGAACCTGTACAAATCCCCTCCAGAATAAAGATGAGCTGCGTGTGCTAAAATTCTTCATCCTGAGCCAATCAATAACAGGGATACCATTCAAATATTTAGTGTGAATATTTTAGTGTAAAAATCAGAGTTTTATACGAGGTTACAATGTTGATAAAGGACGTGGATATGGAAAAATCAAAGTAAAATATATGGGCACATGCGTCAAGAGTGGTGTACAAGGGAATAGAAGTGAATGCTCATGGAATATGAATGAAGGATTATGTTAAGTGCCTAGAACTCACGACTCAAGCAATAAAAATAGTTGTGGAGGGTATTGTCTTTGAATTTCATAAGAGTAAGGAGAGAATATTATGTTTTAAAGAGTTATGTTGAAACTAAAGAATTCACATGAAGATTGGGAGCATGGACAACTAAATAATATCTTCAAAATCATGTATAAGGAGGGAGGTAAAATGCGTTCTTCGATTATTTATAGCGGTACTACATAAAACTTGGTTTCTATCAAAGTAAGTAAGAATATACTTTCGAAATGTAGATGGCATCCTAGTGCTTGTAAAGTTTCATGGTTACAAAAATGATATCAGCTAACATTTTTAAAGAAATTTGATTTGCCTCTTTGCATTGAAGACATGCTGAACTGGCAGCAAGTTCAATGTGGAGGAGAAGGGCGCAACTCCAAGAGATGCGTAGAGCTAGGGGAGAGTGCAAACGTTGTAGCTGAGCGTGCTAAGGATGGGGGGGCGTCTAGCTAAATGGAGGAGCAGTGCAGCAAGATTACGGGGAGCTAGGATCGCGTACCCAGGCAATCAGAGCGTATTTTTAGTTAGATTGCAGCATCAAATGGGTATTCTTCTACGCTCGGTGTTTTTGGCAAAATAGAAGAAGCCTCTAGTGAAAGGTATAACGTACGGGAAAGGATAGCTCTCTGTGAGGCAAATCATGAAGAGCTTGGAAGCCCAGATGCTGCCATGGGTGAGGCGCTTTGGTGTCTCCAAGCTGAAAACCCTAAAACATAAAAATAAACAAAAGAAGTAGACGCAGAAAAATAAGAGGCAATCTTTCGGCGAACGCAACAGAAACCGTTTATTAGAGAGAGATCCCCTTATATAATAAGGAGCCTACTTAATGACAGAGAAAAGTAATACTTAATAAACCTAATCTAAACATGTGCACCCCCTTCTCCTTCTTCTTCTCGGTGGCCCAATTCCTCCCTGCTTAGATCTGGAAGTGTCTCGACTTCCATGAGAAGGTGAGGAAACATGTTGTGCAAGACTTCGGTTGTGATCCACTTTGCCTAAGCTGGAGTTTGTCCTTAGTGGGCCACCGGATAAGAAGTGTATACCCGGTGCCTTGTAGAATGGGTCTGGGTGCCAAATAGAGTGTCTTTGTCCACGGGGATTTGAAAGTATGGAATGCTGTCGGCTGGATGAGTAATGGTGAATGGTTCCTCCAATAGAGGAGGCTCAAACAACTTCAGATGATTTACATCAATGACATTGTGGATTCCCAGTTGTGGTGGAAGATCCAATTTGTAAGCATTTTCTCCAATTTTGTCAAGGATGGTATAAGGGCCATATCTTATTGGCAGAAGCTTGTGATGCTTTCCTTTGAAGCGCTTCTTATCCAAGTGTAACCAAACTTTATGTCCCGGTCGAAAGGTCAGGAAGGTCCTTTGTTTGCATGGCGTTGCTTGTCATGATCTTGCGCTGCTTTGAGTGTTGTTGTGATTGCAGGTGGCATTCTGCAATTTGTTCCAGAAACCTTTTGGCGGAGAGTTGTTCCTGCTTGTTGGTGCACGATACCCTGATGAGATAAAGTGAGTGGGAGCTCTGCTGGAGATGCTGGTTGGAAGCCCAAGCAGACTTCAAAAGGTGAAAACACAGTAGAGGAATGTGTGGCCTTGTTGTAGCTATGCTGGAGGATATGCAATTAATTGTCCCATTGTTTGATGCGCCCAAAGTGCGTTCAGAGAGCATGGACCAAGACCTTGTTAACCACTTTTTTCTGGCCATCCGTTTGAGGATGGAATGCTGTAGAAAACTTGAGTTGGCACCCCAATAGTGCCCAGATTGTCTTGCAAAACGTGCTCAAGAAGCGAGAATACAGTCTGATATGATAGTGATTGGTAGGCCAAAATGTGGCCAAACATGCCGGAAGCATAACTCTGCTGTTTGGGCTGCTGTAGTAGTTTTAGTGCATGAAGTAAAAAATCCAATTTTACTGAAGCGGCATACCACTACCCAGATTGCATCATGTTTCTTTTGGGTGGTTGGGAGTCCACCGAGGAAGTCCATGGAGATTGACTCCCAAGGCTGAGAATGAAGATGTAGTGGTTGATATAAGCCATGCTTACGGTTGGATGGCTTGGTTTGGGAGCATAATGCACAAGCTCGGATAAATTTCTCAACTTGGGGCTGCATGGAAGGCCAATGGAAATTGCGTTGCATATTTTGAATGGTCTTTGTGGTATCGAAGTGGCCACCATAAGTTGAAGCATGCGACTCCCCGATGAGCAAGAGGTAGTCCTGTGAGTGTGGAACACATAGCAAATTGAACTTATAAAGCCAACCATCCCAGATAGTGTAGTCCAGGAAGGGGGTTTGATTGATCTCCGTGGGTCTATGCAAGGCTATCCAAATCTTTTGAAAGTCCGGGTCTGTAGCATATTGTTCCTTCCATGTGTCATAGTTGGCACAATGCACTTCTAGTATGGGGAGGACTGTAGTAGGTGGCCGACTGAGCAAATCAGCCATCTTATTCGAAGTTCCTTTCTTATATCTGATGACCTAGTGGAACTGTTGAATGTAGGAGGCCCATTTAAGGTGCCTTTGTTCCTGAATCTTTGACGAAGTATTGATGAAAATCAAAGGAAGGTGGTCGGTATGCAAGATAGTTTCTTTACCTAGCAAATAATGTCTCCATTGCTTGAGGGCTTTAACAAGGTTGTAAAACTTTTTGTCGTAGGTGCTGTAGTTGATATTAGCCTCTGCCAGAGTTTCAGAGTGATAAGAAATGGGGTGGCCTCCCTATTTAAGCACGGCCCCGATGGCATATTGTGAGGCATCGGACTCAATCTCAAAAGGTTGAGAGAGGCCCGACAAATGTAAAACCAGAGATGAGCATAGGGCTTCCTTGAGCTGACTAAAATGACTGGTGGCTTCATTAGTCCAAATAAATGTTGAAGAACTATTAGAAAGCTGATGTAAAGGACGAGCAATCTAAGAAAAGTGTAGAATGAACTTACGATAGAAATTTATACCACCCAGAAACCTTTTGAGCTCACTGGCCAAAGAAGCGAGTGGCCATTGCTTCAATGCTTGGATACAGGCTAGATCTGGTTGAATACCTTATGAATTGATCACAAATCCTAGATAGGGAACTGAACTCTGACCGAAATATGACTTCTTTTCTTTGCCCTGCAACTTGTTGTCTTGAAGGATTTGGAGAACTTGTCGGACTTGCTGCATGTGTGCATTCCATGTCCGGCTGAAGATGAGAATGTCATCTAAGTAGATGACCACCATGCGGCCCAAAGGTACAGAGTATAAACATGTTTGGAATATATAATTGAAAACCATGGAGTTAAAGCACATTTTCATGTCCGCACCGGGAGAAATCAGGTAAAATTGGTTGAAATTCAATCTCTAATTACATTAAAGATAAACAGTACAAGCATTAAAGATAACATTCTAATCTATAGAAATTCTAGGTGAGTTTAACTGCAATATCAAAAGGTGTCACAGTAAAAGTGGTACCAAATACAATCAGCTCAGATGTCAAATATTTGACTGAAATTCTTCAAC
Organism: Pseudotsuga menziesii; assembly: GCA_001517045.1. Classification (NCBI taxonomy): domain Eukaryota; kingdom Viridiplantae; phylum Streptophyta; class Pinopsida; order Pinales; family Pinaceae; genus Pseudotsuga; species Pseudotsuga menziesii. Next base: position 115,792 of record LPNX010549207.1, read on the forward strand.
TGAAAGATAAGAAGTGGGCTTCTGTGAATGAAATTGCCTCTAGAACAGGAAATTTCAAATTCCAAAGAAAGGTTTGGAGTTTTGTTAGTTGCAAATAATTTGACACCTAAGAGTCTCCTAAACAAATGGCTTTGTAAGAAATCAATAAAATATGGAAGGCATAAAGTTTTCCAAAGCAAAATGCAGTTTTCATAAGTTCCTTAAAGGATTGTTTTGAAGCCTCGGTAATAATGTAGATGGGTCAAAAGCAGATCCTAGTTAAAGCAGAATGGAACACAGATGACTAGAATATTTAAAAGAGTCCTGAAAGTATTGCACACATGGCTTGATAATGATTCATAGTTTTCTCGATGGCACTCTGCAACCTAAATATTAACAGTGGGCCACTAATGCTCAAATAAACCTACTAATAATTATTTACGATTAGTAATATATGGTTTAAGAATGAATATACATCTTTAAAACCTAAAGATATATGAAGATGTGAAATACCCTTCATCCTACCATGTTGTCGAACTTTTCCCATGGCATGCATTCAAATTAAAGGGCATAATAGGTCATCTAGGAACACTCATCTAGGTTTCATCAACTTTTGTTTTCCTTGTCTCAAAGAGTGTATACGAATAGTTGATAAATTTAATTTTAAACTAACAATGAAATTAATACCAATAGCGGTCATACTCTTGTTCAACTGTAATGGCATAATTGGTTACAAACTTAAAAGGTTTTCTTCACTTATCTGCATGCATATTTTCCATCTGTCATTTTCAAGATTCATGACAATCCAAACTAGCAAAATTTCCTTTCCTTCTTTTGTGTTTAATTTTCTGTTTTTGCAGTTCAATGGTTCAAAGATGGTGAATTTTTCGAGTGGATACAGGAGATAGCATGTCCAAATAGCATGTCCAAATGAGATATAGGCTTTGAAATTTCCTCCAATTCGTACTGCAGTGTATGTTTTTTTTGACAGAGTATATGCATGCTCATTTTTTTCCTTGAGGGAATGCAATTCCACGTGATATTCGGATATTTTCTCAACCAATTATATGAGATGATGTTATGCAATTTAGGATATTCATGGATGATGAGCCAACAAATAACTGTTCTGGCAAGAGGAAGATAAGAGGTATTTTGAATGATAACATCATTCTGATGGATCCTTTCATTAGGAGTTGGAATCACACTGATACTATTTTAAAGGCTTATTTAACATACATTTTCAGATATTGTCAAGGTTTTTTGAATTTCTTATGTGGAATTTTGGTGCATATAGTTAGGATTAATGGTATTTTTTAAGTAGAATGTTTTGATGTTAGAATGTTTGATGTTATTTTGAATGGTAATTCAACATGTACTCTATGCATGTTGTCATAGGGTAAATTGTCAGGATGCTTGGTGTTTCTTGTAAGGAATGCTGGTATGTATTTAGCAGTTGTATTATGCATATGAAGAGATGCCGCCATAATTTAGAGTCTACAGTTGTTAGGATTTGTAATGTAGCATGGCAGAGAGGCATTGCATTTTGCTGGTTTGGGCTTGTACGAAATCAAACACAGTCTCCATTATCAGTATCACTGTTCAACACAACTAATGGCTGAAGGTCCAAAACTGTCCAATTTGTGGAAAATTTATCAGGATTATTTGTGCTCTTACGTCAGTTGTATGGTGTTTGCTACCGTGTGAATCGATTTTACGTCTTGTGTGATAGCAAGAACATCAAAAACCAAGTGGACTTTCCTATGATGAAAGTTCATTGTCTTGCTGTCCCATTATTCTTGATAAATGTATAATATCTATCTGGGAAACATGTCAATTGGCCCCTGGAACAGTATGCCCTGGAATACAATATCTGGAGTAGCATCCCCTGGAATACAATATCTGTCTGGGAAACATGTTCATTGGCTTGTGGAACAGTATCCCCTGGAATTTAAAAGCTTCGTAAGATTTAGATAAAACACTATTGTGCCTGTCTCTAAACTTCAACCGAGTTTTCTAGACTTAATTGGGCTGCCCCTTTCTTGGAAAATGGTCGACGCTCCTCGTACTCCACATATATAGGTACAATCTTTTTAATGAATTAGTTGATATTTCTCCAAGATTCGAGACTGGCATTAAGGCCTGAGGTGATAACCAAGGAAGCTTAGTGTATTCCCAAATGTTCTAAATCATTAAAAAAATCGTGCTTCATGCTTCGGTGAAGCCAAAGGCAAAGGAAACTTAATCATTAAAAAATTCGTGCATCGTGCTTCGGTGAAGCCAAAGGCAAAGGAAACTTAATCATTAAAAAATTTGTGCATCGTGCTTCGGTGAAGCCAAAGGCAAAGGAAACTGCTGATGTATTCTCTATTGTAGATACAATAACTATACAATAGATTTTCTTCACCAGCTGATCGTATAGAGAGCTTATACCATAAACATATCATGAAATCCGAGACCTAAGGTCTGTTATGCAAATGAAAATTTTCAACATTTTCTTAGTCCTAAGGTCTGTTATGCAAATTAAAATTTTCAACATGTTCTTTGACATAATGTAGTCCTTGATATCATCAAATTTGAGATGGATGTGATTGATTCAAAGATATATATTTTGTTACATATATTTTGCAGAAACCAATCTAGTTTAGAATCAAAAGAGGCCTGCTCATATGGACTAGTAGTGAGGATAAAAATGGAGGTTTTTGTAACGCACCAGCTTAATTTTATGCTTTTGATGAATGATTAGTGTGTCTCTTTCATTTTTTTATTATAGTGTACTTGAAGGATAAATTGTTTTTTCTCTCTACCTTGGAAGAGCATATTTCACATGTCATGCAAGTGTTGGAGACTATGAAAAAGCATCAGCTGCTTGAAAATATCAAGAAATGTGAATTTGCCCAGTAGTCATTGGTGTATTTGGGGTCTGTGATTGGTGGAGGGGAACTCAAGATAGATCCCGTGAAGATGGAAGCCATCATCTAGTAGTGAGGATAAAAATGGTTGTGTGGGTAGTTACAGAGCTGTCCAAATGGGAAAATGTTGACATAACATGTAAAAATGCTGATAAAAATGGTCATGTGGGTAGTTACAGAGCTGTCCAAATGGGAAAATGCTGATATAACATGTAAAAATGCTGACATAACATGTAGGGAAGACCTGTCCAAATGGGAAAATGCTGACATAACATGTAGGGAAGTTAAAAGATGAAAAAAGTTAAAGGTCCAAAGGGGATGTTGAATGAGACTAAAAAATACCATGAGAAGGTCCAAAATGTTGGGATGTTGAATGAGGCTAATAAAATACCATGGGGGGGAAATTCAAATTAAACATAAACCCTTCGAACATGATCAAAATTTAAAAAAATTCGGCACATGCAGGGTTCTTTTGAAGAATACCGAAACAACTGATTTGAGAATCTGTGAGTTGGTTGAGTTTGAAGGCCCTGAAAAGCAGAGACTTCTAAGCTCCCTGAGGTGGACATTTCACCCAGGTGGAGAGAATTCTAAGCTCGCTGAAAAGAAAATTGAAGAAAATCTCTGAAAGCCATGATCTTGGTGAAGGAAAACAACAAAGAAAAATATCACACTCAGCGAGGACATGAATTTAGATGGATTGCACCGAGAAGAACATTTGATCCTAGGTATGAAAATACTTTCTTTGGTTACTGTTTCTCATGCAACTGGTTTGGACACAAGGCCATAAATTGCAGAACCTATGACGAGAATACTTCAGCAAGAAATGAAGGTATTTGTTTCGGTCAGATTCAATGTCATAATTTTCATATTTCAAAAGACTGTAAGAGGCAAGGGCATATTAAAATGTGCAGAAGAAAAGTACACTAAGTTCTCAAGGGGTTGATAATCAAATGCCTAAATTTCTCAAGGGGGTGATAATCAAATGCCTAAGCAAGCGAACGAACAAGTCAGTAACCTATTAAACAATAAGGATGTATTTTTCACTTGAAGTTAATGTAGTTAATGAAGGAGGAAAAGAGCATGAACATCTTCGAGCCATATCCAACGAAGAGAATAAGAAAGAAAATGTCAAAATGAGGACTGTGTACAAGAAATTGATCTAGTTAGTCAAAGAAAAATACTATGAGAAGCTCCTGAAGGAGAATATCAAAGAGCCTCTGCTGCATCTAAAAAGGAATGTTCTATTACTTAAAATAGTAACGACACAACTAATCCTTAGAATGACCTGCTAGTGAGAAGAAAGGGTTAATACTTCGTGTTAGAAATTGATTCAAGTGATGAAGACCTTATGGGAAGTGTACCAATTTTTTGAAAAGGAAGCATTGCATACAAGCTTAACAAACATTGGACTCCTCTCAACTCCGTCGAAAGAGCCAAGTTAAAGGACTAAATCAGTCTTATCCTAATGAACAGAATCAATACAAGTACGCAAAAGGAATCACGGGGACTCTTTTGAACCTCATTGATGAAATACTAGAATGAGAAAGATCCAAGTTAAAGGACTAAAATCAGTCTTAGCTTAATGAACAGAATCAATACAAGTATGCAAAAGGAATCATGGGGACTTTTTTGAACCTCATTGATGAAAAGACTAGAATGAAAGAATGGAATTTCTCATCAAATTTGAATCAATTGTGAATGCATGTTACAAGGGATGAAAGTAGGATAAATTGAAGACATCCTTGAATAATGAATTGAGATATGATATGTTTAATACATTGGCACACTAAAACAGTGTTGACCATGTAATGATGGGACAATATGTTATTTTGACAAAGTCTGGACTAAATTAAAATACTTTGTTGACACTTGAAGGCATTATGGAATGATTTGAAACGTTGAACAAGATTTAGAGATGAAAAGGACTTCTCTCATTAATTGAAGAAACCAAAAATCTTAATAAATCCCTATGTGGCGAAAGAGAACAAGTGATACAAGTAGATTTCATTCAGCCCAACAATTTAATAAGGAAGAACGAGATCTATATGCTAGTGATCAAAAGGTCAATGCTGAAAGGTGGTTGAGATTGAGCTTGACATGAACAAAGCCATATTTGAAGTTTTTGGTACAGTCCAAAAGGGCTTGGACTTGTTTTGGGGTGGGGGAATTGGTATGAGAGTGAAGGTGGTATTGGGGTGGGGTAGTGGTATGACAATATCCAAGAACATGTGTTATCTCCCTGGAGATTACAAGTTCAAAATCGCTCCAAGTCCAAAATTGGCGGGGTAAGGTTGCTTATTGGCTCGTTGTGACAAGGCTCGAAGGGTAGGTGACCCCTGAGATAGAGGTTCATCTGGGTGGGCTTCGGGATATCTCGACTTATGCTAAGTCACAAGTTACTGGTATATCTGGCTTGCGGGCTGTTGGATATACTCTTGGGAGGTTGCTGTTCCCATCATTAAAAAAAAAACACAAATTTAACCAAAAGACCAGCTTTATCCAAGAATTTATTATTATTATTAATAATAGTTTAACCAAAAGACCATCTTATTGTTTTTCTAAACTTGAACCGAATTCTAGACTTAATTGGGCTACCCCTTTCTTGGAAAATGGTCGACGCCTATTGGGTTTTGTATGTATCCATCCCAAAGGCTCTAAATCATCAAAAAAAAATTTCTTCGGTAAATCCAAAGGCAAAGGAAATTGTTAATGTATTCCTTAAAGTAGGGGCAATAATTATACACCATATTTTTTTCACTAGCTGATATCATCACATTTGACATGGATGCGATTGATTCAGACTATGAAGACGGAGATATAGAGTTGTTACAGATATTTCCCTTACACACTAATCTAGTTTAGAACCTAGAACCAAGAGTGGCATGCTCATATAGACTAGTGACGAGCATACAAATTGTCATTTAGGTAGTTACAAAGCTCTCCAAATGGAGATTGTCTTTGTACATAATGGCTACCATTCAATTTTGAACCGAATTCTAGACTTAATTGTGCTGCCACTTTCTTGGAAAATGGTCAACACGTATTGGGTTTTGTATGTATCCATCCCAAAGGCTTTAAATCATTATAAAAATTGTTCTTCGGTGAATTAAAAGGCAAAGGAAATTGCTAATGTATTCCTTAAAGTGGGGGCAATAATTATACACCATATTTTCTTCACTTGTTGATTGTATGGAGAGCTTATAAAGTAAACATACCATGAAATCCAAGTCCCGAGTTCAAGTTCTGTTATGCAAATGGGAATTTTCAACATGTTCTTTGCCATAATGTAGGTTTAACTATTTTCTTTGATATCACCACATTTGACATGGATGTGATTGATTTAGACTCCCGAGACTGAGATATAGAGTTGTTACAAATATTTTCCTTACACACTAATCTAGGTTAGAACCTAGAACCAAAAGTGGCATGCTCATATAGACTACTCACAATGATAAAAATTGTCATTTAGGTAGTTACAGAGCTCTCCAAATGTGAAAATGTCCTTGTACATAATGGCTACCATTAAATTTTGAGCACATCGGATCATGTTTGACATAACTTGTAGGGGAAGCTAAAAGATTAAAGAAGTTAAAAGTCAAAAGGGAATGTTGAATGAGACTAATCAAATATTGTAGGGGAAGCTAAAAGATTCAAGAAGTTAAAAGTCAAAAGGGAATGTTGAATGAGACTAATCAGATATTGTGATCAAATATCGTGAGGGAAAATTCCAAATTAAAAAATAAACCCTTCAAATATGATAATAAAAAATTTGTTATTAGACTTCGCAAGGCTAATACCATATTTTGAGCCCTTGAAACCTAGGCATTATGTTCCTATGATCATTTGGAGAGATTGTCGACTGTACCCAAGACTTAGTCATGAGATTATCCATGATACAAAGTAGCTTTACTGACCCTAGACAAGGTTACATAACACTTTAAACACATGGGAGCAAAGTAAAAACCAAGAGGTGCAAGAGCAAAGTCTAGGGTATATGCAATGCAACAAATGTGGGAAGAGAAAACTTGCGAGGCAAACCAACTTGACAATGAAAATGCCACATACTATCATGGTTGTACTATAAAATAGAAATATCAAACATACATTCAGTGAATGTAACTTTAGCCAACAACCCATAATCATCAATTAAGAGTAAAAAAACAACGCAAAAGGAGCAAAGTCTACTTAATCAGGCTCAATTAAAAATTTAAAGGGTGATCCACAAGTAGTCGACTTAGGGTTAGTTGAGTCCTCAATAGATTTGTGAGATGGAAACGTTATTGGAGTTTCTGATAAATTTAAATGAGTAAGAATTAAGTTTTGTCATCACCAAATTGAGAGAACATGCTTCACTATTGTGGGATACTTTGCAATGGAGAAATAATAGAATGACAAGGAAAAATTCCAAAGATGGGATGGGATGCTGTCCAAACTAAAATGTAAATTCTTGCATGTTGATTTTACATTGAATGTGTTGAGACAATCTCTCAAGAAAAGAGAGAAGAATGTTGACTACATACGAATTTTGTAGATTGGGGAAAAGCATTTAGAGTGTTGAACCCATTGCAAAGTATGTTAATGGCTTCATATTTAACATATAAGATTGAATACGTTTGATGGATGTTTGGTCAATGTTGAAGGGTTATCCCTTGGCTTTAGGGTTTTAGGCAAGTCGTTAAAAAGGCAAGAAGGAATAAGAAGCAAACTCACAAGAAGAAGAGGAAAGCAATTTGCAAGAAGAGGAAAACACAATGAAGCAAGAGGTTAGTGCAAGTTCTTAAAATCAAAGTTTTGTAGGCCCAAATTATAATGCCGATAAAGGATGTGTATTAAAACTTAAATCTTTCAAATATGATAATAAAAAGATAAAAAAAAACTGGGTACATTCGGGGTCCTTTGTTACTAGACTTCACAAGACTATGCTTTCTTTTGAGCCCCCAAAACCTATAGGCATTATGTTCTTGTGATGACTCGACGAGATTGTCGATTCTACCAAAGACTTAGTCATGAGCTTATCCATGATGAAAATTAGCTTTAATGAACCCAGACAAAGTTACATTTATCCCTTTAAACACATGAGAGCAAAGTAAAAAACAAGAGGTGCAAGAGCAAAATGCAATGCAACACAAGTGGGGAGATAAAACTTGCAAGGAAAACCAACTTCACAAAGCAAATGCCACACACTATTTTGGTTGCGCTTTAAAATAAAAATACCAAACACACATTCAATGAATGTAACTATCTCCAACAACCAGTTAAGCGTAAAAAACAGAATAAAGGGAGCATAGTCTACTTAATCATGCTCAATTAAAAATATAATGGGTGGCCCACAACGTAGTCAACTAAGGGCTAGTTGAGGCTTCAACTAATTCGTGAGATGGAAATGTTATTGGAGTTTGATTAAATTTAATATCAGTAAGATTTAAATTTTGTCATTACCAAATTGAGAGAACATGCTTCACTGTTGTAAGATACTTTGCAATGGAGCAATAACAAAATGATACTAGAAAAAAATTCGAAGATGGGATGGGATGCGGGGGTGTCCAAATTAAAATGAAATTCTTGCATGTTGATTTTGCATTGAATGTGTTGAGACAACCGCTTAAGAAAAGAGAGAAGAACGTTGAGTACATAAAAATTCTGTAGATTAGGGAAAAGTATTTAGAGTGTTGAATCCATTGCAAAGCATATTAATGACTTCAGATTTAACATACACGATGGAATAAGTTTATGGATATTTTGGTCAATATTGAAGGCTTATCACTTGGCTTTAGTGTTGTAGGTAAATTGTCCAAAAGGAAAGAAGGAAAAAGAAGCAAAATCACAAGAAGGAAGGAAAAAAATTTGCAAGAAGAGGAATGCAACAAATATACATCTTATAAATATTAACATTTATATATTAAGTAGGTTAATTAGGGTAATTAATTAATTACTCAAGAGGTGACTTGAAAAGTCACCCCCCTTACCACTTGAGTATAAAACACCCAACATAATTCTTGTAAAACATTTTTTTATCTATCAAATTATCAATATATATTTGTCCTATTAATGGCTTATTGAATATTCTAGGTGTTTTGGTAATATTGATTGTGCGAAGTGAAGAACCATTTGCTTCATTTGGTATCAGAACTAGAAAAAAAAGGTAAAAATCAAAAAGTAAAACCACAAATGGTTTCTCCACCCACGGTTTTGTTTTAATAAGTGGTTTTTCAATTCTAGGTTTAAACCCTAATTCTTAGGCCATTCATAATATATATATATTAGTAATAATAAAATTTATTATTGTTATATATTTTTTCAAAAGAACCTTTAGACCCAATTCACAAAATATATATATATATATACTATATTATTATTTTTAAATAATAATTGGTATATATTATATCTGTTATTATTATTAAATTTTTAATAATAATAGTAATTAATAATAATAATAATAATAATTACTTAATAATTATTATTCAATAATCATGTTATTTACAATTTCTACTTATACAAAAATGAAAAAAAAATTGAATAAGTTATTAAAATAGTAGAAATCAAGTCTTGGAAAATATTAAAGAAATTATGGATTCAGGTCACTCACAATTGCAATCACAATTACGAACAGTTTCGGCGGAGCTAAAAACATGTGTTCGGAATGGTATTTTACAACTCCAGTTCGACAATCAGAAACGAAGTAATGATTTCAAAAAGAATAGATTACTACCTCAGAATTATGAATTCGATCATTGGAAGATGCTAGAGAAAAAACACAAAAAAATATCAGATAAGGACGAGAAAATATTACATCTAGAAGGTATCATTCAACCACTTGAAGATCAGATAAAAAAACTAAACAAAGTCGATGAATGTCCGTATGTAAACAATATTGAATTAAAAGAGGAAATTAGTCGTCTAAACAAAGTTGTCATGGACAAGGAAGATAAATTGACGCAACTACGTGAAAAGTTAGAAAATTAGGAAACAGAGTTATGTCATTGTCAACAACAAAAAGAAAAACTCCAACAACAGTATGACAACAATAAGAAGACACATAAGTTGGAACTAACAAAAGTCAACAACGTGTTATCAAGCAATACCGAAGAGATTTTTCGATTACGAAATCATAACAAAACATTGATTACACAGATTAAAAAACTAAAACACAGTAATAAGAGGGAACACTCCAGCGAAGATCTCGAATAAAGAACACTGGAAAAACTGGAAGAAAACTACTGTCTAAAGAATCGTAATTAGAAACTAGATAATGAAATCAAGAAATTAGAAAATGAAAAAAAGTCGCAAGACGAAAGAATAAAAAAGATGCAGAATCATAACAATCCACTGGAGAACCAAGAAGCACAAATATAGGGAAATGCATCCAAAAATCAAATCAAGGAAGTGAAGAAAGTCCTCACCGTAGTCCAAAAGAAAGAAAAACAAACAACACATACACCTTACATACATCCTAATTATAATCGTCATTTTGACCAACAACAAGATCAAAACAAGCACTCATAGAAGAATTATGTTGACAGGCGAAAAGACCAACATGATAAGCAACAATTGAAATGACTCGTTCCACAAAATGATCTCAGAGCTCGGATAAAAGTAGATATGGGATGGACCACAACAGATACGATGCGACAAATCTCCTTGGGAATCCGTAACTCGTATTGTCTCATTTCATCAAAGTGTCGCAATTACAAAAAAGGAAGGATCCTGCGTCGACAGTTCAAGGGAATTCAGACATTGTTGTCGATACAAGATTTGATGACAAAGTTTCTCTTAAGGGGAAGGAAATGTAACAAATATAAATGTTATAAACATTAACATTTAAATACTAAGTAGGTTAATTAGGGTAATTAATTAATTACCCAAGAGGTGACTTGAAAAGTCAACCCCCTTACCACTCAGGGTATAAAATGCCCGACACTAATTCTTGTAAAACATCTTTTTATCTATCCAATTATCAATATATATTTGTCCTATTAATGACTTATCGAATATTCCATGTGTTCTGGTAATATTGATTATGTGAAGTGAATAAATATTCACTTCAAAAAAACAATGGAAGGAAGAGGCTTAGTGCAAGTTATAAAAATCAGAGTTTTATAGGAGGTTACAATGTTGATATGGAAAAATCAAAGTAAAATCTATGGGCACATGCTTCAAGTGTGGTGTACAAGGGAATAGAACAAGTAATGCTCATGGAATATGTTAAGTGCCTAGAAATCATGACTCAAGCAATAAAAATAGCTATGGAGGGTATTGTCTTTGAATTTCATTAAGAGTAAGGAGAGCATATTATGTTTCAATGAGATATGTTGAAACCAGAGAATTCACATGAAGATTGAGAGCATGGACAACTAAATAATATCTTCAAAATCATGTATAAGGAGGGAGGTAAAATGCGTTCTTCAATTATTTATAGTGGTACTACATAAAACTTGGTTTCTATAGAAGTAAGTAAGAATATACTTTTGAAATGTACATGGAATCCTAGTGCTTGTAAAGTTTCATGGTTACAACATTTTTAAAGAAATTTCTAATTATTTTTCATACTGGGAAGTAAGAATATACTTTTGAAATGTACATGGAATCCTAGTGCTTGTAAAGTTTCATGGTTACAACATTTTTAAAGAAATTTCTAATTATTTTTCATACTGGGGATTTTTAAAGAAATGTGTTGCCCATGGAAGCTTACCATATTTCATCAGCAAGACCTTGGAAATTTGATAAGAATGACACTCACAATGGAAAGACAAACACTTTCCAAATTGAGAAGGGAAGAAAAAAGATTTTTGGCCATAGACAAGGAAGGCAGGAAATGATGACTTGAGTTAACATACACAAGGGAATTTTATCTTCATTGAAATCGTTCCTTAAAGAAGTCAAGTTGATTAGGTTTTATTTTTCTATATTTTCGAAAGATAGTTCAGTAGTAAAAAATTATATTCTAGTAGAGGTTAGTGAAGTATTGGAGAAGTTTAAGGATATAATTTTAGCGAATATGCCACTTGTTTTTCTGCTAGCAATAAGTTTTTCTCAGTAAATTAATTTATAATCAAATCTACATAACAAGGCACCTCATGGAATAAGTTATGCAAAAAGCAAGTGTTCCAAATTCAAGAATTGTTGGGTAGAGGTTTAATTAGAGAAACCTTAATGCCACATGTAATACCCTCTATATTTTCACTCAATAAAGGAGGTGAGTGGAGAATGTGCAAAAATTATAGAGCTATAAACAATATTAAATAAGCTATAAACAATATTAAATAAGATATACATATCCTTTATCTAGGAAGGGATGGTATTTTGAATGGTGCTAGATGTTTTTTCCAAGATATACATCAATAGTGTTTATCATCCAATCAAGTTTAGAGAAATGCATGAATGGAAAGTCTCCTTGAAGACCAAGGCAGGATTCTATGAATGGTTTGCGATGCAATTTAAACTCATAATGCGACTAACACATTCATGAGATTGATTAATTAAACATTGAATCTCGATTTGGGAAATATTTGTTGTTTACTTTGATGACATCTTGATTTTCAATAGGACTAGAGGAGATCTTATTGATCATTTCAGGCAAGACTTATTGCAATGGTAACAAAATGATAAATATTGATTAATCTCAACAAATATTTGTTTATGTAGGGGGAATTGGATTACACGGGTTTTGTGATGTACTACATTACTTTCCAACATTGATAGCAAGAATGTTTTGTGACGTATGAACGCTCTCAGTTGGTGTGAGCACTAGGGTTTTTGGCTGTGTCGCTCTGCTTTGACACTGCACGTGTGGATCTGGGTTGTGGCCCAAATCTCAGTCCTAGGCCATCCTGTGGCTTCGGTTGTCAGGCCTTTTCCTCTGCGCGTCTCTCGGTTAGGTCGGATCGTTTAGATTTGGGCTGGGGCCCAGATCGACATCATGCCTAAGGTTGGAGGTGGGGATCCTCCCTTGAACTCCCTTGAAGACTCTGTCGCCTTCAGCAATCTAATCGCCGGGAAATCCATGAAGCCCAGATATGCTCCTATCCCAAAGTTTGTGAAGAAACTTGATGAGGTTCCAATCATTGAAATCTCACCGCAATAGCCCATGCATATTGCAGTCTCCCTGGTAGATCGGGCCCTAGTTGGTCGGTTCACAGGTCTTTAGCCTTTGCCTAAGACTACGGACAACTAGATCCAGAAAAATTGGAGACCTCTGATCTCCAATAGCGTCACCTGTTACACGGTTGGAAGATGGTTATTTCTTTTCTAGTTTATCTCCAAAGAAGATCGAGATCTAATTTTCCATAGTGGGCCTTACTTCATGGGACCCCAAGGCCTCTACTTGAATCGTTGGATGCTGGAATTTGACCTAACAATGGATGTCCCCAAGGAAGTGCCGATATGGGTTTGCCTCCCCAATATTTCGATCCATTTTTGGAATCCTTCATCCCTGCAAACCATTGGGGACAAGCTGGGAAAATATATTGACAGAGAAAACACCAAAGAGAACTACTCGTGTTCCGCATAGAAGTCGATCTGGAAGCTGCCCTACCAGAGGCGATCAAGTTAATGGTGGGAGAATGGAAACACTATCAGAAGTTGGATTACGAGCAGTTGCCTTTCAAATGCCGACATTATCATGACTATGGGCAATTCCAAAAGAATTGCCCAAAGCTGCCAATAAAACAGTCAGATAAAGAAGCAGAAGAAGGTTGGAATCAAGCGAGACGAGCCAAGAATAACACTAAACATACGTAGAAAAAATATGGGAGAAATATGGGAGCTTAGAATAATAGAAAGGAAGAAGCGACCCAGATCCCTCAACCCGAAGAAAGGAATAAATTTGTAGAACTAGAGAACGGAGGAGGGGGAAAAAGGCCAGAAGAGGAGAGGGAACCAAAGGCTGGGGATTCCCCACTGAATCCTGGATCAGAAGGGAAAGGCTCACCAGACAAGGGTATTCATAACGAAACAATAGCTCATCCCGAACCATCAAATCACTCATTTGAAGAGGAAGGCGAAATTGGACAATCTCAATTCTCACAGAAAAAAACTAAATGGGGGAGGAAATATGATAAGGAATGTAGAGAGGAAGCTACCTATAGAGACAAGCTTCTCGGAGCACAAGACATGATTGAAGCAATGATGAATCCCAGGTTCACCAGACAGAAAGGCCATCCCTCTAAGGGGGCCGCCAATCCCCCCAAAGGTAAGTAATGAAAATCGTCTCTTGGAACTGCAGAGGTCTAGGGAGCAAGAAAATGGAGCAATGAGAGACTCCGCATTTCCAATCCCGACATCGTATTGATCCAGGAGATGAAAATGGAGGAAGACGACTTCCTCTAGGCTAGTCACCTCTTTTGGAAAAATGGAGAAAGAATATCCAGGAGTGCAAGAGGAGCTTCTGGAGGAGAGATTCTTTTGAGCTAGTTCAATCTCTCACTCACATTCATTGGATCTTCACCAAGTTACGACATAAGGAATCTGGAATTCATGTAAGCATTTTTAATATTTATATCACTGTCTTGCTTTCAGAGAAGAAAGAATGTTGGCAAATTATTCAAGACGTTCTAGATTTTCACCATCCTGAGAATCTAATCCTTGCTGGGGATATGAATATCACTCTCAGCGCTAAGGAAAAAAAAGGAGGCTCTATTGTCACGGACCCTTGTGAGAAACATTGGAAGACATTACGAGGGACTAGGACCTCGAAGATATCAAGCTAGCATGCCATCTATTCACCTGGAGCAACAAAAGAATCGGCCCGGGGCATATTGTGACTAGATTGGACACGTTTTTGGATCATCAATCCCTCCCGATTATTGGGTTCAGAGCAGATTCCTCCATCCTTCCCTTCAGCGTGTCGGATCACAAGCCAATTCTGTTGGACTTGTCAGAGGAGAAAAACCTTGGCCCCATCCCTTTTTGATTTAGCCTAAATTGGATCAATCATGATGGTTTTCAAGAGCTAGTTCAAGAGGTCTGGGAGTCTCTGGTTTCAGGCTCCCCGTTCTATGTCTGGGAAGAAAAAATCACGAGGCTCAAGAGAGCTCTCAAATCCTAGGCTAAAACGCTGAAATCCCCTGATGGGCAGAGGATCGAAGCCCATCAAAATCTGGAAATTCATCATAGATGGCAGGAGGATCAACCTCTGGATATTGCTAGCCTGGAAAAGGAAATTGTGCTGCAATGAAACTTACATGCAGCCTGCAGGATTGAGGAAGAGTATTGGAGGCAGAAGGCGAGATGCTTATGGTTAAAGGTTGGGGATAGAAACATGAACTTGTTCAATAAACAATTGGAAGGACGTAAGAACTATAAAGCGGTAAAGGAGATTCAGAGTCAAGGGAAAATGATTTAGGACTTTGAGGAAATCAAGAAGGTGGCACATAACCATTTTCAAAACATCTACATTGAGGATACCCCACCTGGAACTCTTCCCAATTCTCCTATCCTCAACTCGGTCCCAAAGCTGATCAACCACTCTATTAACAGAAGCCTCATGGCCCCCATCTTGAAAAATGAAGTCAAAAGGTCCCTTGTAGGTATGGATTCTGATAAAGCCCCAGGACCTGATGGCTTCACGGCTAGATTACTAAGGACATGCTGGAAAACCATCAAGCATGACCTTCACAAAATGGTTATAAAATACCAAATCTGTAAAAAAATTGGTGGGAGTACCAATTCATCCTTCCTTGTTGATTCCCAAAGAAAAAGGGGCCACTTCCTTTGACAGATTCAGACCTATTTCGCTTTGCAACATTGAGTATAAAATCATTACCAAAGTAATTACCAATAGAATCAAAGAGGTTCTCCCTTCTATAATCCCTGAGAACCAAGGAGGATTTATTAAGGGAAGGCATATTGTCGACAACATCATTCTGGTCCAAGAAGCAATTCACTGTAGTCTTCATCGAAGGGAAAAATGTATGATTATCAAACTGGATTTAGTTAATGCATTTGACAGAGTTAGATATGAGTTTCTCTTTCAAGTTATGCACAAGTTCGGTTTTGGCTCGGGATTCATCAGATGGATCCAAGCCCGTATCAACGGTCCATGGATTGCGCCCCTAGTCAATGGACGTGTGACTGGGTTTTTCCAAGCCTCTCGCGGGCTTCATCAGGGTTTCCCTCTCTCTCCTCTTCTCTATGCCATTCAAGCTTCTGTGCTTAGTTTTTAGCTAGACCAAAGCCAACTTCACAATAACCTCATTGGTCTCCGCATTGCCAGGGGGTTAAGGATATCAACCATGCCTAATTTGGTGATGACAACATTCTTTTGGGAGGTGCCAGTGTTCAGTCAACAATACTTTTCAAATCAGAATTGGAGCTCTATCAAGACGCTTCGAGGAGTCAGATCAACTACAGGAAAAATCAAATTTTAGGGTGGAACTACAATCCCAAAGAGATGGTGGACATTAGAAGAATCTTGGGTATCGAAGGGAAGACCTAATGGGATGTGTTCAAATATCTTGGAGTACCCATATTCAAGAACACCCCGAAGTCATCCAACTGGCTTCCAATTGTGGACAAAATAAAAAGTAATATTAACACTTGGGGCTCGACTTGGTTAAATCATGCTGGAAAAGTGGTCTTAATAAAAGTTGTTCTCTCTAGTATACGTATCTATCAGTGCTCCATTCTCCTGGCCCCGAAGGGGATTATCGCCCTCATTGAAGCTTTGCTTAGAAAGTTCCTATGGAAAGGAGGGAAGCAAAATGAGAAGAATCCCCCGCTGGTAAGTTGGGAAAAGGTGTCAAAACGTTTGATGCAAGGAGGCCTTCAAATCAGGAATTTGGCTCTGGGAGCCAAAATTCTATGGAATATCATCTCAAGAAAGGGGACATGGTGTAAGGATTCCATTTGGAAAAAATATTTCTCAGGGAATCGTTTGAGATGTCTTGACAGTTCCTCTCGAGTAAGAAAAGGTTCAACTATCTTCTCTATTTTGATGAAAGCACTCAGCTTCTTCTCTCCTAATCTTAATTGGATACTTAGGAATGGGAAGCACATTAATATTTGGGAAGACTCGATAATGGGAGACGCTCCTCTTGAATAGTTTCCAGGCATTGAACAACTTTTAGAGTATATGCACAACCATAACCTGCTCACACTCTGGGATATTTATGAATGGAACTCGGATTGCTCCAATTCTTGGAAGGGATGGAGTATCCAATGTCCATCCCACCTAGATAATGAAAAGAATACGCTGATTGCTAATATCCATGGAAAGTATCCAGTTAATAGGATTGCAAAGGATGCTAGAGGGTGGGGGAAGAAAACGGGGATCTACACCACTTTAGCGGGCTATAATTTCATATCAAATCCCCGTCCTACTGAAAACTCAGATATCTGGAAAATTGTTTGGGCGGTTAAAAGACTTCCCAAGGTTGATTTGTTTATATGGACTTTGGCCCATGGGAAAATTTTGACCAGAGACAATATGAAAAAAAGGGGTGGGAAGGCCCTACGAGATGCCCACTTTGTTTGAACAATGAAGAAACGACCGAACACTTATTGATCTCGTGCTCATTTGCTAAAGAGGTTTGGAAAGCAACTCTTTTGGGTAATGCTAACCCACCACTGGACAACATTCATTCCCTGTTTATCAACAAGGCTTCCCACTCCCCTTTCGCCAATCTTAAAAACCCGGTAACCAAATCCTGCAGGATGACTCTCCCAAGGTTTATTCTGTGGAATCTATGGCTTGAAAGGAATTCCCATATCTTCAGAGGGAAAGCAGCATTGGCCAGCCAGGTTGTTGAAAAATTCGAAGGACTGTTGGGAAACTGTCTCTCTCACCTCTGGTGCTATTCTCCTGGGTGCCCTCTCTACCCCTCGGAAGAAGTATGGTTGCACAGTCTATCTCTTGATTTAGGTAGGGAAAATGCAAAGGTCAAGAGGGAAATGCGCTCGTGGGAAATAAGGACAGAAGGACCGGAGTTCGAAAGATGGTTGAGCCTGCTTCATAAGGAGGTACTTTTCACTAATGGGGCCTCTAAAGGAAATCCTGGGGCGATAGGGGGGGGCGGGGTATTCATCACCTTCGATGGAAAGACGGAATTCAATTTTTCTTGGGGGCTTGGAAGGGAAATGAATAATAGAGCAGGAGCACTGGCCCTATGACAATGAATTCAACTAGCCAGAAGCCGGGGAATCAATGAAATTATCATGTTGGGAGGATCGTGAGTAATAATTCAAGCCCTTGCTTAAAACACTCTCCCGTCTCAGATGCAACTCCACCAGTTGATTAGGAAAATTCAATCTTTGGTCACTTCTTTTCGCAAAATAGAGTTTTTCCACATTCTAAGGAAGCTCAACAGTAAAGCATACCTAGCTACAAACACTGGCTCTACTCTTGGCTACAAAATTTTAATGTGGAATGGGGTCATCTCTTTCTAGAAACCCCCATAGGACCTTGGCCTTGTCCAAGGGGCTTAAGGCGCTAACACTCATCCCCGTGGAAAATGTCAACGTAGGTTTATGTGATGCATGCTCCATCACGTGGAAAGTTTACAACATTAGCTGTGGCTCGTGTGCAAGGACAAGGATGTTATGTCTGGGTTTTAATTCTTGTACATCTGAGCATATGTCTCCAGTGAGTTGAAGGAATTATGTCCCATCCATCTGATGCGAATCCAAGAGTTAACTCACATGCAATTATGGATAAGTGGAACGTCTATGATGGCAAGTTTATTTTGCAGGACAAGGGGAAGAATCGTCGTTTTATGCTTTGGTTCGACTACACCAGCGAGGAAACTGTGCTCTGGTTCGTCTGCATTAGTGAGGAACTTGCGGGGGTCTTGAGTGTTCATATAGTCACTTGCAACATGGAAGCATCCTCAACATCCTCTGAATCCACTAGCTCCTCCCCGCCTACTTAGTTCATCGAGACGGATATTAGGAAGATGAAGAAGAAGATTAGAAGGATTAATAGGTTTCTTGGAAAGATTGATTCTAAGGGTGGTCGTTGGCTTGATAACGTTGGCAGGGACATGGTCCATCTGAGGAAAGAATTTGACCGTTCGATATTGCACACAGAGAATGATTTGACAGGGATGCTGGATGAATTGGAGATTAAGTTCGAAAAACTGGAGTTGAAAGTGGCAAAGCTGGAAGCGACGAACTTCTCAGGTTCTTCTTCTCACTGTGGCGAGAAATCCAAATGAATTGCAATCGTTTATAATCAATTTTTGAATTTCGATGTCTGGATGTGGTCTCTCTGTTTAGCTAGTAGTTTCTCAGTTTGTTGTATATGAATAGCACTTTCTAAGCAGTATTGGAATGGCATTGTCTGAACTCTAAAAAGACTTGCATCTTTGAACTCTAAATTGCCGCTACCATAAGGGAATCTATGTTAAATTTGGCTCTGTTTTTGTGGTTAAACCACCTATAAATATAACCATTTTTGTCTAAAAAAAAAGAATGGTTTGTGACGTAAATTTGGTTAAAATATTGAAAGAATAGTATTTTTTTTCATTCCCCATTAAATAAATTAGTATTTGAATGATAGTTCATCTTGTCAAAAGTTTGATGCTTGGTTGTCAAAATTCCAATCACAACGACGATTACATGTGGCCAAGAATAGAACTTTAGTAAGTTGTTGAAATAGTCAACAAAATTGACTCTGTTAAATGGATATTGGAATTACAAAATCATTGTAAAATATGTTTATACTCCAATATAAAGGGCGACAATTATGTGATACTTTCAACATCCATATTTTGTCATAATTTCGACAATTACAATTATTTCTATCTACTTTCAACATCCATTTTTTTTCTACAAATCTTCGATTCTCTACATTATCATAATTCTTTCCTGATAAATAATTTGCAAACAAGTTTTGAATTATTTGAGTATTGTACTAATATTGCTTCAATGTATTTTGCTGTAATAGTTAACAATATCATCAAAAGAGGTAACTTTGAGCACCATCGCCTAGCTAAAAGAGGAATATGGTGACAATAAATTTTATTGCAATGGAGAAAAATTACAAGGGAATCAACTAAACAAACATTGTTGGGAATTTGGGCACTTTGAAGGGGGAAATGAATATATCCTGTTTGTAAGTTATTCATTATCTATTCTTATTATTTTCATTAAACATTCTATCACAATAATATTGGATCTATATACTAAAAATATTAATTTCTTTTGTAATTACAAAGATATTGTCCTATGCTTGAATTGCCTAAGAATATACCAAAATTAAATTACAATTGAAATATTGGTGAACAAGTTGTTGGAGGTGCAATTAATCCTAAGGAAGAAAATGGCACTAATATGATTGAGAATAATGGGATAAATAGATTGATCGATGGCACCTTTGCTTCAATGGATGCAAATTTAATGTTATTCATGATGCAACTCTGATTGATAGGGTATATAAACCCTTATGTGAAGCCTCACATACAAATATTCTCTTTGCTATTTTGTTATTGGCCAATTTCAAGGTATTAAACAATTTGTCAAACACCTATTGCACATAGATCCTAAGGTATGTAATATAATTTCATGCATGGAGACCATTTTTTTAGTGTAAATTATATAAATATGTATGATTGTTGAATATACATTACAATAAATAATTTTCAATGTTGTAGATTGCAAGTGATTTTTTCTATGAACTTCAAATACTTTTCCTCACACATATCAAGAACTGTCTCCTGTTATGAAAGATATAGGAATTGAATATGAATCCATTGAAGCATTTTTTAATGATTGTATTATACATTATGGACATCATGAAACAAAGTTGGAATGCCATGAATGTAGAATTAATGGATATTGAACTGATCAAGTAATAAATTAGGTGTCATGCAAAGTTCTATTCTCATAATTTTACATTTTCAATAATTATTTTGTTGCAAAAAGATAACACAATATATGGACTTCCATGCATGGAAGAGAAGTGATTAGAGGTGATGTTATGTGAATACCTATCTATGGTACTGCGGTTGGGGACATCAAGGAAAGATAGTCAGTTTTTAAAGAGAAGCTTATAATGTTAGGCACTTATTAGTAGCCATTGGTGCCAATCCATTTTGAGAGCTCATGTTTATTTATTTCGTGGCTTATTTTTGTTATAAACAATAACCTTCCTCTTTGTATGTCAAAAAGAGAGAGCACATATTGTTGGAAATTATTATCCCATGTATTTGTTTACAATAATGTTTCATTTGTCTTGTTTGTTACATAATTGATTATATGTATAAGCTAATAAATATGTCTATTTTCAAATAATTAGGTAGGTAACAAGTTAAATATTATTATATGTATATATTTAGCCTCTTATTGATGAACTTAGAAAATTATGGGCCACCATCTCTATGTGCGACATCTCTAAACTAGTAAGGAAAAATAAATTCAATTTCATAGAAGACTAGATGAACAATTCATGATGCTCCAAGTCTAACACATTTCTTTGGTATGCAAAGTAGTGCATTTTTTAACAATATATAATTTTATCAAAACATCATGCATTTTTAATAAATAATTTCTTGGTATACTAGTATTTACATTATTTTATATATTGCAAGTATTTAAACAAAGAGAAAATTTGGGTGTCTAGCTTATGCTCCCAAAAAGATATCTCAATATTCAAGAAGTTTGGGAACATAGGTATTTGATGAGTATAGGAACTTCCTCCCTAAGAACAATAGGCATCAAACTACCAATTTTTTTTTTTTTTAAATAATGGGAAGAAAGAGAGTAGAATAAAACCACCAGGAACGACACCTTGATTATGAAAAATGGAATATAATAAGAATCATTGAGGTAACAAATTGGTCTTCACCTCACGTATAACTTTATATGGTTTTATTTATATTCAATTATTTTTACCATATATAACATTTGTTAATGTTTCATAAAGGCCCTGAATGCAATAATGGGATTCCATAAGGAATGAAAATATATTCCGTTCAATTCAATAGGTTTCCCTACCATGAACACCTACAAGTAAATCATTTATTTGATACAATGCACAATGCTTAGAATCATTAAGGATAATCTTAGATTGAAGAAGTAACAAAGATAAAATTGTCAAATTTTGTAGTGACATTTAAGAAGCCAATCATGTAATGTGAAAATTTTTATTCATTTTTCTAGAGATAGAAAACCAACCAAACAATCTCTCATTGTTATTTACACAGTAAGAAAGTGATCTTGTAAAACAGTTCATTCATAAAAATAAATTCCCGCTAATTTGGATTCAAACATGAAAAAAACATCTGAATGAAAAATGGTGAATTTGAAAGGGTGAAAACTCATGATTGGTATACCTTTATTGAGGTAATTTGGTATGTCCTCATATAGGTATACTTTTTTATTTCTAGTAATTTTTTTTAATTTAAAAAAATGTTTCCTTTTTTTATTAGAGTATGTTCTACCTCTAGCTCTCCTATAAAATTTATATAATTGAACATAAAACAAGTTATATATGGTGTTAATGAATACATATGGTAAGTAAGCTTGAAAGTAAGCTTCGACCTCACTGATGTCTGAAATCTTAACGGCCCCAATTTCCCATATATGAAGGAACTGAGTCTTAGGAACTACATCTTCTGAAGTCGTGTTCGGTCTTGGCGTCTCATTGGTATTAGAGCTAGCGTGGAATTTGTATCATCTCCTCACTACTTGTAAGTTTCAGAATCTCTTTTAATCAAATTCCAGTCTTGTATTATGGAAATCTCTTTGTGTATTTGTGATTTGGGAACAAGAGTTCATTTATTTCTGCAAGTGGAATAGTTGTGGTATCCGAGTCTGTTTCGGAGTTTTTGTGGCTATAGCCGTTGGATTTAGGTGCTGTAAGTCCACTAGTGTTGTGTCTCAGTAGAACTGTAGAATATCCTAAATCCCAAAACTATTCCTTTGCTGCACGACTCCGGTAAGTGTTCCATGGATCCTTCAATGGACTCTGTAGGCCTTACATCCCTGGATTGTCAATCTACAGATCAATCTACTTTTTCTCTGACTGAAAGGTGATCATCCTTTTGGAATTTTGAAGCTTCATTATCTATCATAACCATTGATGATACAATAACTTCCCCTGACTGAAACTTCCTTAAATATTACCCTCCGAGGTTTATAAAATGAAGTGGTGGCAGTATAAATTCAACACACAAATTAAAATCAGTTCCTTAGACATAAAATTCACTGACCAGGAAGATCCCATTCACATTACCTTAATTGACAAAGAACAAATTGATTGGAAAAAATCAAAAGGTTATATATATGCACATCTGGGTGTTGTCAAATTAGGCCTCGGCCCGTTAGTGCAGTCCTATATGAATGTTTTTTCTTTATGTTGTGTTTTGGATACCTGCCATTTAGAGTTTTATGATACATTAATCATAGGTTTTGAAGGCCCCCTACATAATGACCCATTTTTTGGTACTATCTTCCCTAAGTATTTTGTTAGCCTGGGTGACCCCTACATCTACGATTTACTAAAAGCCTATATTCGTCCCTTGGGATTTAAAATGGATACTGGCTCCAAAATAATTCAACTCAAATATTTGGTCATCATTCGCTTTGGAAATGATTCCCTTCCCCCTCTTACCACCAAAGTCCATGAAAGTCAACGCTTGCTAAGCATGGTGGAAACAAATAAGTCTAAAAATTCCACTCCTATCACATTTAATTAGATTGGCATCAGCTACCCAAATAAATGGGAGGTAACATATAGAGAGTTAAGAGACATTGAAAAAAATAAGAACCCACAACTCTCTATTCCTAATCCTCTTATCTTTGACAGGTTTTCAAATTCTTTTAGATTGCTTGAAGGGTTTCCTTCCCCTCAATTTACTCCACCTCTTGTGAATCCTCCTCTATAAATAATACTTATGAAAAATCAACCTTGTGTTAACACTCATAATTGTACCCATGTTGCAGAAGGTAAATCCCAAGGTAACTACAGAACCACTTTAAGAAAGGAAGCTGGCTTCCTCCTTCATAGAGAGGGATATCTCGTTGATTTTTTACAGGGCCAGATATAAAACTAAAATAAAATTCAGATTCTGTTTGTGGTTGAAACAAGGCAATCTTACATTGGGATATGGAGTCACAAATATTCATTAATCATAGAACAGTTTGCAGGTGAAATTCTATAAAGGAAAGGTAGCACTCGGTTACAGTAGAAAAGTAGTTTGTTTGGTGATAAAGAAGAAACGAGAACAATCCATCAATACAGAGCATCAAGAGATAAATTCAGCATTAACTTTGGTAAGAAATATCGGTGAATACCTGAAACAATAGCTAGAGCATAACGATATGAATTCTGAACTATTACACACTCATTTCAGATATGAAGAACACATAATGGAAAGTTTAACATGAAAGACATGCACATGTGAAATGAAGTAACAGATTGTAACTACAAAATACATAAGAATCTTTGCAGCAACATACCATCATTCGGCTCTAAAATTTTATTAACGATAGATCTCAAAATGCAAACACAAAATCTCACAGGTTCCAACCCTGTCTTCCTCTATTGAGGGTATATTTATAGTTCCTGAGACCAACATTGAAACAGATCGAAAATTAATTATAGCATGGGAATCAAAATCCTAACAAATGCTTATCTGGCAGATTTGCCATGATGACAAAAAAAAAAAATTTGGGAAAGCATGCTAGAACGTGCATCATGGATCAATTTGGGAATTTTTACAGCAGGGACTCATGCTCGCTTGTTAAACATGACAGTCGGAACCTCTCTAACGGCCATGCAACAACTTCAATATTCCTTGCTTATTCCTCTTGCGAAATAAACCTCAGCAGTAGATATTGATCTACGAGACATCTTAACCGTACAATGATGCAGCCTCTAACCAATTTCACAATCCACCAACTTGATAAAATCCTTGCTTGTTCCCATTGTGAAATAAATTCGAGCCATAGATCAAATTATGCCACGATCTCTTCCGTTCAAAAGTGCGCATGTTCTGGCTGCGAAATGCACACCCATTGTAGATCTGGATTGAGCATTGATCCTGGCCATTGAAACCTGCACTTTGTACCCAATTTCACTGATTTCAAAAGTTTGTTTGTCCTCACATGTTGAATAAGTGAAATCAACCTTCTTTGTTGATTTCCTGATTAGATCTTGTAACACCCCGGTTTTGATCCCGTTGCATTAAAGTATATGATTTAAATATTATATTGAATCATGAAAAAGAGCTCAAGGCCAAAGCCCTATCATTGATTAATGTTTGGTATATAGGCGATCATGGTTGATGCCTATGGTTTCTGTGTTAAGTCAAGCACGTTTGTAAACATCATGTAAATATGCAAATTAATGAAAACCCACAGTCAGCGATGTCAATGCAACGAATCATGATATGGGGGTATGATTTTCCTAAGGATAAGGGGGGGTGGGAATGTTAACCAAGAACTAGTTTGGGGAAAAGCCATGTGTCATGGGGAGAACCCATCGGAACTTTCAACTACCCTCTTTCTTGTCTTCTCTTCCAAACCATTTATTCTACTAGAAGGTGGTTGAGGTAGTTATTGCTTGGAAGGGGAAGAGTATGGGCAATTTCGAATTGGGAAGAGCACCCAGTTTTGGAATGTTATGTTTTGCTTGCATGGACAAGAAAACATCAGAACCATATGACAGTCTTGACCCACGCGTTCATGTTTTGGATTTACTCTCACGTTTTGAGAGTTGTGGAACATTCTGGTTCATTCATCATCATTCACCACCATCTTCATTTCCTAGAAGAGTGACATTGTGGTAGCAGCGGAGCTCTTCCTGTGTGTATCCTTCGCGTTTTGCGAGTGCTTAGGGACATTGTGATAGCAGCGGAGATTTAGCTGTGTATATCCTTCGCATTTTGTGAGTGTTTTTCCCTTGGAAAGACTATGATTGCTGTGTTGTAGCAGACTACAGAGTGTATGAGACCATGTTACTCGTGTTCCAGAGTAAAGCCAGTGTTGTGGAGTCTCCATGTGGTTGTTGTGTTGTGCACCCTGGTTCGGGTCTGAGCTATGTACAAGACTTAGAAATGGGAGAGACGTAGAATGTGCTTGATAAACCTAGTGTGGAACCTCACGATAAGATAAGAGTAGCTGCTAAACTTGCTATGGGCATCCTGAAGAGCACTGGAAGGGAAGGTGTATCCTGAGGGACTGTGTAGCAGAAAAGGGGACACTTCCTTGTGTTGGGTGTGTAGGCAGTGGGTAAGCCAGGTTAGATAGGTCTTGTGAAGGTGTTCTTAGCTTTGTATATGAGCTCACTATATTAGTAGTTCTTCCTTCCCATTGCCTTGGAAGCCTGATAAACCCAACAGGAAAGATGGCTTGGCTGGTAGCCTGATAAACCCATCTGTTGGCTTGGCTGTGTCTTGTTGTGATTGAATTGGTGAGTAACCTTTGGCTGGATAGTCTGATAAACCTAACTGCAAATGTTGGCTTGGCTAGGTATCCTGATAAACCCAGCAGTGAGATGGCTTGACTGTGTATAGTCTGATAAACCCATATGTTGGCTTAATTGGTCCTCAAAGGTGAATGTTGGATTGACTGTGTTTAGTCTGTGATACCCAACTATGAGATGGATTGGCTGAGTGGCCTGTGAAACCCATCTGTTGGAATGTTTTACCCTGCATCCTGATAAACCAAACTGTGCTGGCTTGGCTGAGTGTTATTGCACATTGGCTATGTATGAGTCTGCTAGTGTTCCCTTATTCCTTGAAGAAATTATGCCTAGCTTGGGGGCGGCGGTGGCGCTGAGATATTGATGAGCATAATGGCCTATGGTTGGGTGGAACGTTGGAGTGACATAGCTGGTTGCGGGACAAGTTCTGTTCAAGATAAGTGTTCTTGTCTATGTTATTCTTTGCAATTATATTTCTTGTATTGTAAATTGCTTGATGGAGTGTGATGAACATGTTGCTCTATTGAACTGATGCATTGTTCCTTTGAATAACTACAATTATAGGAATATATGTATGTTTTCCATCAATTCATTTCAAACTAATTTGCAGGGTAGATTGGCCAGATCGATAATGGCTTGAATGATTAGATCGATACAAGACTTTAGTGAAAAACTTTAGTTTCCTGCTAGAATTCTCCATTTACGCAGTCTACAAGATGTGGAACGATGGTTCGCAGATCATGGTTTCCGCAATTTTCCCTTCCATAAATTCCTTTCCGCAACTCGCGGGATGCAGGATCGCGGTGTCGGGATTTCCACAATTCCCAATCCCGCAAGTCAAAGTTTCCATGTCGTCGATCTTCGCGGGATGATTCTCTGCCATTGAACTGTTCCCGATGTGGGATGCGGGTTGCGGGAAGTGAGATTGCAATTTTTCTAACTTTTTGACCTCGCAATTCGGGCTTTCCGCACTGTTGATTTTTGTGGGTGGATTCTGAATCGTTGATTTGGTTCCCGTCAGTGGGATCATTTGGGATCGTTGATTTTCGTTGCGTTTTCTCTCCACCGTCCGATCTCCTCTGAGATATTTCCTTGCAAATCGTTGAACTGATCAATGGAAGACAGGAGGGAGCGTGATAGTGTTGGAAATGTCGATATGTGGTCATGACCATGCCCTATGTTTCGATGAGAAGTAAAGGTTCTCGATGAAATTTTTAATTCCGCATGAAAAAGGGGTATGGGTACGTTACATATCTCCTCCATCAAAACATGCCGACCTTTGAGCAATTTTGTGAATTTTAAAAGTTAATTTCCATGAGCATGTTAGATCAACGAAATTCACCTCTACCATTGATCTGAGATCAAGGGTGATCCGGTCCGTTGAACACTGTGGGGTTTACCAAGTTTTGCATATCGAGAATCCTTTTTACCTCATGCACATGTTTCTCCTTTTCGCACTGTCGATATTAGGTGGAAACTTTCCCAACAATTGATCTGAGATCAAGATACGCGCTATCGGAAAGTGGAAAGCGAGATCTTGACTTTTCACGACCAAATTTATTATGTTTATGCTTTCCTCCTTTCCTCTCTCTTCCTGGCCATTGGTTGTCTGCAGGAACCTTCCGGACCGTTGATCTTACGAATCATGGAAAGTGTACTTTCACCCATTAACGACCAACATTTTGTCCTTTTCCGCTTCTGCCTTTAGAGAAAAGCAAAAGGCAAAATTTCCAACTTTCACGACTGCAATTCTGCCTTCTCCGCTTCCACCTTTCTGCTTCTACCTTTATCTATACCATCGATTTGTGCGAAATTTATCCCTGACTATCGATTTTGCGGATCGCGGAAAGCGGGACTTCAAATTTTCACGATAAAATCTTTTGGTATTTCCTCTTTTCGATCTCCACCCTTTTGTTCTTTTCCGAGCCGTTGATCTTTGGCGGAAGTGCTCTGAGTCGTCAGATCTCTGACTGTGGAAGGTGAAAGTCAGGTTTTACCATTTTTTACCACTGAGTTTTGTCTTTTCCGCTCTTCCACTCGCTATTTTTCGTTGGCAAAAACGATTTATGGCCTTTGATCTTCTTCGCTGCGCATCCAGGCCGTCCATTCCCTGTAGAACCTTATTAACATCCTTTAAAGTCAGATGATATGAGAGTTTTCAGGACTTATCCTTTCTTTCACTGATATAATTTCTCTCTAAACACTTAGCCAAAAAATAATGCTAACAATTGGCTCCAAATAGGGATGCTATCCTCCCTGCGAGGTAATAAAGAACCCCCTAGACTAGGTGCCAAATCCATTGGGCCATTCCCAACATTTCAGACTTCAAATTTCTGATTTTTGTATTTTCTGTAAGTAAAAATAAAGAAAAATAAAAACATGGCTACCCCTCTAGATCTTAAGGTCTTCTCTTCGGGCTTCAAATCCTTTGGCCCACCATTTGTACCATTAGAAAAGTAAAGAAATATATACAACTATGATACATAAATTACTTTCTCTCTCAGGACAAGTAATGTTTGAGAAACCTTCCATTGACTGGAACTCCTTTCACCTGAGACCCATCTTGATGATGTAGAATGAATTCATTCTCACCTATGTATGTTGCAATGATACAAGGACCTACTCACATGTGATCATACTTCCTATGTTTATCTTCCCTAGGAGCATCCCACTTCAAAACCAAATCCTCAATCTAGAATTGTTCTTCCTTTACCTTCCTATAAAAAGTGTTGTTCATCTTTTTTTGATGTATTTTCACTTTACCATATGCTTTGTCCCTCAACTCATTCAATTCTATGATCTGGTTTATTCTTATTTGCATATGATTTGGTTCATCTTGTTGTTCCTGCAATAACTTCATGACTGGCTACCTAAAGATGCTGGAAAAACCACCTCAGCTCCATATACTAATTGGAATGGTGACATTCCAATTTTCATTTTTGTCCTGATTCTGTCATCCCACAAAGAATATTTTAGCTTTGTGTGCCAAGCCTTTGTGTTATCTTCCAACAATTTTTTGATTATCCCCACCAAACTTTTGTTAGAGAATTCTGCCAGCCCATTACCTTGTGGATAGTAAGCAGTGGAATGATTGATATTGATATGATACTTGTGATAAAAACTTATAATTTTTTTAGATTTAAAAGTAGCTGCATTGTCTGTCACAATCCTTCTGGGACAACCAAACCTAGCTAAAATATTTTCTTCAAGAAAACCCATGTTCACTGCATTACTAGCCCTCCTGGTAGGTATTGCTTCAATCCACTTCATAAAAGAATATGTTGCTGTTATGATCCATATATGCTTCCCTGAATAATTTGGAGTTATTTCCCCAACAAAATCTAGTCCCAATTGTTGAAAAGGTGCCTCTACTGATACTAGATTTAGATGGAGTGGAACCAATTTTATCTTACCATAAAATATTTGGCATTGGTGACATGAAGTGGTCTCTCTGTAAACATATGAAAACATTTAGGGCCAATAAAAACCAACTCTCAAAATTTTATTAGCTATCACCTTCCATGAGTGATGCCCCCCACAATCCCCTTTGTGAAATTCCTTCATAGTTTGCTGAGCTTCGTTCTCTGAAAGACAATTGAGTAAAACACCACCAAGATATTTCCAATACACAATATCAGAATACCATGGAGACATAGAGAAATCAAGCATTACCTGCACCCCTGTATCAAGCTGATTTGTCATCATCTTTGCAAGTCCTTGTCCTTTAATCAGCTTGGTGGGATTAATTTCAATGTCATACTCTAGTAACACAACAATCCATTTTTCTCTTTTTCCTTCTGGATCTGGCTGTGTGAGAGTGGTCTTCACCACATTTTTAGGAACATAAGCAATGATATGTGAATGAAGAACATAAACCCTAAAATCTTTAAAAGATTTAACTAGAGCATATGTTTGTTTTTCCATAATGTCATATTTTAACTCTCCATCTCTTAACACTTTACTAAAGAAGGCTATAGGTTGTTCAACATTCTGATTGTTTTTATGTAACAATACTCCAACAATAGTATGATTATAAGCATATGAAAAAATTAGGAAATATTTGCTAAAATATGGACTTACCAGGATTGGGGCTTCTGTGATAACCTGTTTAATATATCTGAAAGATCTCCTTGCATCTATTGTCCACTTTATCTCATGGTCCTTTTCAACATATTAGTGATATTCATTAATATCTCAGCAAAATTGGGAATAAACCTTTTCAAAAATTTACCCGCCCAATGAATGATTGCACTTCCCTTTTACTTCTTGGCTCCTCAACCTTTAGTATTGCACTGATTCTCTCCGAATCAATCTTTATACCATCCTTTGAAATAATGCGCCCTAGCAATTTTCCTTCCTTCAATGCAAAATTTGATTTTCTAGGGTTTAATGATATTCCATACTTTTTACATTTCATAAAAAATTTCTCCAAGTGTTTAATATGCTCCCTGCCATATCTTGATTACACAATGATATCATCCATGTAGACAACCACAAATTTATCCTTTTCCTCTGTAAAATCAATACCCATGGCATGCTGGAAAGTGGTCCCTGCATTCATTAAACAAAAGGCATTTTGGCATACATAAATGTACCCCATGGTGTAGAAAAGGTAGTCTTTTCTTGATCCTCGGGCAACACTTTGATATGATTGTATCTTGATAAACCATCCATAGTTGAAATCCTTTCATATCCCACCACTTTCTGTAAAATATGTTCCATTTTTGGCAAAGGGTAATTATCCTTCAAAGAGACTTTGTTAAGATTTCTGAAATCTATGCAAAGCCTGATTTCACCATTCTTCTTCCTAACATGCACCATATTTGCAACCCATTTGGAAAACCTCAAAGTCACGATAATCTTGGCATTGAATAATTTTTTAATTTCTTTCTCAATAACATGAAATAACATTGGATTAACACTTCTCAATGTTTGTCTGAAAGGTTTCTCACAAGGTTTTATTGGTATTGTATGTTGTATGATAGAAGTATCATACTATTTAAGGTCTTCATAACTCTAGGGAAAGACATCAGTGTATCTTTTCATCAAATTGACATAGTCTTCTTTTTATTTGACAGGTAAGTTGTTCTATAGTTTTATGATCCATGGATTTTCTTCAGTTCCTATATTTTTGTCTTCAACAACATCATCAACAAGTTTTATTTTTGGATCTCTAGAAACATTATTTTGATCAAAAAGTTTCTCTAGGGGAATTAGGCCTCTGGGGATATGATTACTCTTCAATTGAACTATATCTTCTTCCCCTAGTGAATTTCTTAACTTTCTGTTGAAAATTTCTTCTTCACTTTCTCCAGCATCTTGGAAGTTTTCAAAATTGTCATTTTCACTATCTACCTGAGAATTTACAAATTCACTTGACAACTCTAAAAATATTTTTATTTGCATATCATCTTCAAAAAATTGCCATTATTTGGAATTATCTGGTATGGAGGGTTGTTCACAATATTAACTTTAAACTTTCTCTGGCCACCAGTGGGAGTTTTAAATTTTCTAGTAACAACAACCAAAGAGTCATCTATCATGTTTTCATATATGGGAATCACTCTGATTTTATGCTCTGTAAAATAGTTACCAAACATATCCCATAACTCATTTCTATAAACCCTCATTCTGTGATGTTTGGTCTGATAACTATCATTCACCTAGTTTATTACAAGCTCGAAATCTCTCATGAATTTTACTCTCTTTGATCCCATATCCTTCAAGGAATTCAATCCTAGTAATAAAGCTTCATACTCCGCCACATTATTGGTAGATTCAAAATTTAACTTATATGACAGAGCCTTAAAATACCTGATAGGAGAAATAATATATACACCTGCACTAGCACCAACTTTAGCCACAAATCCATCAAAATACATGGTCTAGAGACCCTCTTCTTTCTGTTTCTTTTCCAAATCCTCTTGTCTCTTTGCAAACTCTTCCTCCTCTTTAACTTCAATGGGTGCAGGAATTTCAGGATCACAGGGAAGATTATCATTAAAGAAAATGGAAGATCCCAATTCAATATCAATAACATAGATAACATGAATATCTGGTTTTTCTTGGCTGCTAACTACATAAGGTGATCTTTTCTCACTATATAACCTTTTATTCCCACCAACCATAGAAATGGTAGCATAAGACATATCCATTTGCAAAATTCCTTTCAATTTAGAAGTCCAAGACCTTGACAACAATATACCAAAGTTAAGAGGAATGTCTACTACAACCACGTCCATTACCATAGTCTTAGATGACATCTTTGTTAAAGTTACCACCATATCCTTAATCAATCCAAGACACTTCACATTCCTAGAATCAAAAGAATAAAAATATTTATATGGTCTAGTAACTTCCAATCCCAAACTTTCTACCACTCCCTTGGGCATCAAATTATGAGATGCACCAGAATCTAACATAGCATTGTGCATAATCATATCATGTACATTTAAAATTAGGTAAAAAGGAGGAACTTATTCATCATCCACATTTTCAATTTCTGACACAAAGACAATGGTAGGAGCATCATCTATCACCTCTAGGATATCTGGTTGAAATTCTCCGTGACTCCTGACCATAACTGTTATTTTGTCTCTGTATTCCCTGTTTCTCAACAATTCATTGAAAGGAATGGCGATTTTCTCTTTTGAGAGCTCTATTTGCAAATTGAAAGTTGAAACAATTTTTTTTACATCCATCTGTGCTGGTTGTTTCACTTCTTTTGTTTTTTCTGTTTTATTTTCAGATTCTTTATATACAATAGGATCTTTGTGTTTTTCATTCTTCTTTTCTATATTATGTTGGCTACTAGAAGGTTGATTTTGATTGAACCTCCCTTTATTTACAATAACATCTATATTTCTCAATTTGATCTTTCCTTGGACATCATCTATAGCATGCAAATACCCTCTTTGGTACTGTTCTAACTCTTCCTCAAAATCATTATTGTCATCCTCCTGAGCAAACATACTATACTCTTCCTCTGTGAGATATATTTCAGAATCTAAGTCACCAAAATGGTGAATGTGATCCTCAATAGATTCAGCCTCATCTTCATCTGCAACATAATTTTCAGGAAAAGGTGGTCATATTTGCCGATCATCTAGATTTCTAGGATTCCTCATATCTCTCTGTCTAATTTGTGGAGGTGGGGGAGGATTGTGCCTTCTGAAGTTTGGGTTTCTGATTTGAGGTTCATTCCATTCTTTGTTCAATGGTCCATTATTTATGGTTATCCTATCCATCAGTTTCTCCATTGTTTTCAATATCATTTCAAATTTTACATCATTAGAAGAAGCAGCAGCAGAAGCAGAAGGCACATTTTCTTCTCTAGATTTTCTTCTGTCTATTTCTACTTTCTGCTTTATTTTTCCACTTGCCATAATATTAGATTCCACTTCTAAAGCGTATTGAAACATAACAAGAAGGCTTGTCGATTTTCTCTCTCTCAGTAATAATGCAAAGTCACTGTCAAAGGCATCAACATAATGGAGTTTTGTAGCGCCTACATGTTAGAAAACAAGACCGCAGAGCAATAACAGATATACAGTTAAATCAATAAACAAGATGCAAAACACATTAAAACATTACATAGAGACACAGATATAA
Source organism: Pseudotsuga menziesii (assembly GCA_001517045.1). NCBI lineage: Eukaryota > Viridiplantae > Streptophyta > Pinopsida > Pinales > Pinaceae > Pseudotsuga > Pseudotsuga menziesii. The sequence goes on from LPNX010549207.1 coordinate 149,653, forward strand.
CGTGGTTCACCCAAACGATGGGCTACGTCCACAAAGAAATTTGCTAGTCCTTTTATTACAGTCTAGAAAGATGAAGGGATACACTCTGCAGCAAAACCGCTACACTTCCTCTTCACGCTCTCACAGTCTCTCTTCCAATACAATACAATACCATACCCAATCGATTTACAATGCTTTCTTTTATAGAGGAAATACAATGGGAAAATTCTGGGGTTAACCCAATACCATGGGTCCGCAATATTGTTGGCCAACACACATCCCCCGAACCCCCTTTTTCGGGGCGCTACCGTGAACCCCAAGGTAGGGGGAATGAGTGTACAATACTCTTGGGTTACAATCACAACTGAATAATATCTCTGTATCTGGAAGATTAGGCTCCACAACCAACAATCTCCCACTTGGAGACTAATCACAACAACTCCACCGCTACTGCACTTGCTGGACTATGTTTTGGACCTTAGACTTGGCAAATTTATTCTTTTCACCTTCATGTTTTAAGGCCAACAAAAAACGAGTAGGAACTCAATTTCTCTCTGGTTACTCCATTTGTCAACATGTTTGCAGGATTCTGGCTAGTGTGAATCTTTTCCAGTTTTAACAGTTCTTCATCTAGAACAGATCTTATGAAGTGGTACTTGAGTTGTATATGTTTAGTCCTCGAATGAAAGGCTAAGTTCTTTGCAAGATGAATGGCACTATGGCTGTCACTGTACAACCTACTATTCTCCTATTTCTTACCCAATTCTTCCATGAACCTCTGCAACCAAATCGTCTCCTTACTAGCCTCTGTAGCAGCAACATACTCTACTTCCATTGTTGAAAGTGCAACAACCTGTTTCAGTTTTGAAATCCAACTTACTGTTGTTCCACCTATAGTGAACACATACCCTGTGGTTCTCCTCTTACTGTCTTTATCACCAGCCATATCTGCATCAACATATCCTTGTAGAATAGTGTCTGAACCTCCAAAACATAATGCATGAGAAGTGGTACCTCTCAAATACCTGAGAAATCACTGTACTGCTTTCCAATGCTCTTTACTTGGATTATTCATATACCTGCTCACAACTCCCACTGCATGTGCAATATCTGGTCTTGTGCACACCATGGCATACATCAAGCTCCCAACTACTGATGAATAGAGAATCTTGGACATGTAATCTATCTCTTCCTGTGTCTTTGGACACATATGCTTGCTTAGTTTGAAATGGCTTGCCAAAGGTGTGCTGACTGGTTTTGCATTCTGCATTCTAAACCTCTGCAACACCTTTTCTATGTACTCACCTTGAGACAATGTCAATTTGCAATTTTTCCTGTCTCTTGTTATTCTCATACCAAGGATTTGCTTTGCAGCACCCAAATCCTTCATCGCAAATGATTTAGCTAGTTTTATTTTGAGCACATTTATATCCTGCATGTTAGACCCTGCAACAAGCATGTCATCCACATACAATAACAAGATAATATATCTTATGTTATCTAGCCTCTTGAAATAAACACAGTGGTCAGAATGACATCTATCATAATCTTGTTCTGTCATAAACTTATCAAATTTAAATACCACTACCTTGGAGCTTGCTTCAGGGCATACAAGCTCTTCTTCAACCTGCAAACCAAATTCTCCTTCCCTTTGACCTCATACCCTTGTGGCTACTGCATATAAATCTCTTCCTCCAAATCCCTATGGAGAAAGACCATTTTTACATCTAATTGTTCAAGATGCAAATCTTCTACTGCCACTAGACTTAAAATAGTTCTAACTAAAGTCATTTTAACAATAGGAGAAAATATTTCATCAAAGTCTATACCTTTCTTTTGTGCAAACCCCTTTTTTCTGCAGGCAACTTAACCAGATCCCAAGTCTGGTTTCTTACCAATGAGTCCATCTCCTCATCCATGCCTTGCTCCCACTTCTTTCTAGTTTCTACCTGCATTGCTTTTTGAAAACATTATGGTTCATCAGAATCAGTCATCAATAAATAATACAGTGAAGGAGAGAATCATTCAGGGGGTCTACTTAACCTGGTAGACTTTCTTACAGTTGTAGGAGTTTCAGGTACCTGTTGCTACTCTTGATTTTTTGGTGCTTTTGGAACTTCATTTTCTTTGATTTCATCAAGCACTGTGTACTCTGTGTTTTCCTTTTCTTCTTTATTTCCCTTCAACTGATCTTTGTACATGACCTTTTCATTGAATGCTACATCTCTACTCTTAATGATTTTGCGATTTTTAAGATCCCATAAGCGATAACCAAAATCATCAACCCCGTATCCAATAAAGGTACATTTCTTGGATTTAGCATCAATATTTGTTCTATCATCTTTATCAATATGGACAAATGCTTCACAACCAAAAGTTCTCAGAAATGAGTATTTTACCTGTTTACCTCCATGCCTCCTCTGGAATGCCACCATCCAAAGTGCTTGAAGGCCCTCTGTTTATTAAATAAACAACATTATTTACAGCATCATCCCAAAACTGTAAGGGAAACCCTGCATGCAATCTCATACACCTTGCACTCTCCATGATCGTTCTGTTCATCCTTTCTAACACAGCATTTTCTTGGGGTGTTCCAGAGACTGTCTTCTCTCTATGAATCCCATTGTGTGAATAGTAACTGTCAAACTCCTTGCTGTAGTACTCGCCTCCATTATTAGATCTGAGACATTTCAACCTTTTTCCAGTCTCATTCTCAGCCAAAGCTTTCCACTTCTTAAAAGTATCAAACACATCATATTTATGTCTAATGCAATAAACCCAAGTTTTTCTAGTTGCATCATCAATAAAAGTAACATAATAATGAGAGCCACCAAGAGATTGTACCTGAGCTGGTCCCCATACATCTGTATGGACAAGCTCTAACTTTTCACTCTTCTTTTGTTTCCCAACCCTGATAAATATAACTCTCTTCTGTTTTCCATAAACACAGTTCTCACAAAATTCCAAACTTACCTGCTTCAGATCTGGAAGCAGTTTCCTTGAGTAGAGAATCTGCATCCCCTTCTCACTCATGTGGCCAAGCCTATGATTCCACAACGCTGCACCTGTTTCTGTGGAAGCTACAAAAATAGAATAATCAGTATTATGAGGACATAAATATAATGTACCTATCCTATCTCCTTTTTCAATTACCATTGATCCTTTAGTGACCTTCCACCACGTTTCTCCAAACGTAGACAAACAGATGCCATCTCCCAACTGCCCTGTTGAGATTAGATTTCTTTTAATATCATGAATATGCCTTACATCCTTTAGCAACCAGTCATTTCCATTATTTAGCTTAATCCGTACCTTACCCTTTCTAACAATTTTACATGGTTCATCATCCCCCAATAACACATGCCCAAAATCACCTTGAACATAATCATAAAAGAATTTCCTATGGGGTGTAGCATGACATGAAGCCTTTGAATCTACTACCCAGTATTCACTAGTATTATCTAATGCAAGAATCAAAGCATCTTGTAACACATCACCTGCTACATTAAATTCCTGGGTAGTCTCTTGCTGCCTCTCACCTTTCTTCTTTGGTGCTCTGCTGTCTTTCTTTAGGTGTCCTTTCTTACCACAATTCCAGCACTCTATTTTTCTGAATCTGGACTTGGATCTTCCCTTTTTAGACTTGCCATGATTTCCTGGGCTCCTTCCTTTGTCGTTTTGTCTCCCTCTGCTCTCCATGGTCAACGCATTACCTAATGTCTCACCTGTGCTTTTTCTTCACATTTCCTCGCTAAGAATAACACCAACAACATCATCAAACTTAAGAGTGTTTGAACTAGGGACAGAGTTACTTACAGCCATGACCAAGCTATTGCATCTTTCTGTCAATGAGCACAATATTAGAAGAGCCCTAACCTCATCATCAAAGTTCACTTTTACAGAACTTAACTGACTGGTAAGTATATTAAACTCTTTTAAAATGGTCAGCAACAAATCCACCTTCCAACATCTTCATATTAAATAAATGCTTCATTAAAAATACCTTGTTAGAAGCTGAGGGTTTTTTGTAGAGCTTACTCAATGCGCTCATCACACCCTCTGTTGTTTTTTCTTTCGAAATATTGAAGGCCACTGACGAATCTAGGCACAACCGTATTGTTCCTAGTGCCTTTTTGTCAAGAACCTCCCATTCTTCATCCTTCATAGCCGCCGGCTGTTTTAATTTTCTGCCCAACGGCAGGTACGGATCCTTCTGGTACAGATAGTCCTCCATTTGCATCTTCCATAAATGATAGTTTTGGCTGTTAAATTTCTCGACCCTAAATTTTTCTTCTTCTGCTATTGCTCCCACTCGAATCGGGAACACTTCTTTCCTGCGAGTTTACCAACCAAATAGACCTTTTGGCTCTGATACCAATTGTTAGAAAATAGGACCACAGAGCAATAACAGATATACAGTTAAATCAATAAACAAGATGCAAAACACATTAAAACATTGTAGAGAGACACAGATATAACGTGGTTCACCCAAACGATGGGCTACATCCACAAAGAAATTTTCTAGTCCTTTTATTACAGTACAGAAAAATGAAGGGATACACCCTACAACAAAACCGCTACACTTCCTCTTCATGCTCTCACAGTCTCTCTTCCAATACAATACAATACCATACCCAGTCAATTTACAATGCTTTTTTTTATAGGGGAAATACAATGGGAAAATTCTAGGGTTAACTCAATACCATGGGTCCGCAATACTGTTGGCCAACACACATCCCAAATTTTTTTTTTTTCCGGGGGCTCCACCCTTGAACCCCCATTTTCTCCGGGGCGCTGCCCCTGAACCCCCGTGTCTCTAGGGAATTGCCCCCGAACCCCCTTTTTCGGGGTGCTGCCTCGAACCCCAAGGCAGGGGAAACGAGTGTACAGTACTCCTGGGTTACAATCACAACTGAATAATATCTCTGTATCTAGAAGATTAGGCTCCACAACCAACACTACAAGGGGTTTAATATTAGCAGGAATAGAATTATACAAATTCATGAATTGACTAGAAAACTATTGGACAGATTCAAAAGCTCATTTCTTAAGATTATTATATTGGGAAAGCACCTGCAAAGGAATTTTCTTATGATCCCATCTTTCTAATAATGAAGTTTGGAAAACTTCAAATGTGGCAATGGACCTAGCAAGTAAATCTCTAAACCATTTCTTTGCCTCTCCTGATAAGCTTTGTGCAAACAACCTCGTCTTAACATCATCATCATCAACCACCTCAAAGTCCACAAAATCACCAAATTTATCAATATGTTGTCTTGCTGTGAAATTTTCATCCCCATCATAGAAGAGATTTTTTTGGGCATAATTTTGAGGAAGGTCATGCAACACGGCAGGTAAGGCCAATGGTGCAAACCTAGCAGCCATTCGTTTAGGTGGATTTGGAACATAAGGAGGAACTTGAAAAGGTGGAGGGGTTTGAACAGTTGGTGGGATATAAGGCTGTAAGTTTTGAACAACAAGGTAGGATTTCTTCAGATTTCACAGAGTTTTGAAGGTTTTCCCAAAGTGAATCATGCACATATGATTCTAACCTACTAGGATTAATTTCATTTTTCTTCAAATCAGATTCAGATTTTGATTTCAACAAGGGCCTTTCAGAATTTATTTCGCACCCAAAATCCCGAATGCTATGAAATCCTTGAGAAGACGATGCACCAAATTGAGAAATATTTATTTGTTCTTTTCCCCTACTTCTAAGCAATCTTTTTGAATTTTCCACACCTTGTAAAATCTTAGTGTCAAGATTACCTTATGTATGTGACCTCCTGGAAGTCAAGATGCCTTCTGAAATCTTGCTCAAAATCAATGTGGAGTCGCTATTGAAAATGTACAACCTGTTTCAAATGCAAAAGTTTCTATTTGCCCACAGAAACCCTTTCTTCTTGAAATCTTTGTCGTCTCTCCTAGGGCGAATTTTCACTTTCGTCCCTGGAAACAACTGCAATTTGTTAGCTCTCAAAATTGTACCAAGGTTGCAGAAGGTAAATCCCAAGGTAACAACAAAACCACTTTAATAAAGAAAGTTGGCTTCCTCCTTCCTAGAGAGGGATGTCTCACTGATTTTTAATAGGGCCAGATATAAAACTAAAATAAAATTCAGATTATGTTTGTGGTTGAAACAAGACAATCTTACATTGGGCTATGGAGTCACAAATATTCATGAATCACATAAAATTTTGCAGGTGAAATTCTACAAAGGAAAGGTAGCACTCGATTAAAGTCAAAAATTGTTTTTTTTGGTGATAAAGAAGAAATGAGAACAGTCCATCAATACATAACATCAAGAGATGAATTCTGCATCAACTTTGGTAAGAAAGACTAGTGAATACCTGAAACAATAGCCAAAGCATAACAATATGAATTCTGAACTATTACACACTCATTCCAGATATGAATAACACATAATGACAAGTTTAACAGGAAAGACATGCACATGGGAAAGGAAATAACAGATTGTAACTACGGAATACACAGGAATATTTGCAGCAACAGGCCAACATTCAGCTCTGCAATTTTATTAACGATAGATGTCAAAATGTATAACACAAAATCTCATGGGTTTCAACCCTATCTTCCTCTATTGAGGGTATATTTATAGTATCATAGGCTCCCGAGAACAACCTCAAAACATATCCAAAATTAGTTACAATGAGTGAATCAAAATCCTAACAAATTCTTATCTGGCAAATTTTCCATGATCACAAAAAAAAATCGAGAAAGCATGATGGATCAATTTGGGAATTTTGATAGAAGGGATTCAGGCTCGCTTGCTGAAAATGATAGTACGAACCTCTCCAACGACCATGCAACAACTTCAATCTTCCTTGCTTCTTCCGCCTTCGAAATAAATATCAGCCATAGATATTGATCTATGAGACATCTTAACCGTCCAACGATGTAGCCTCTAACCAATTTCACAATCCGCCAACTTGATAAAATCCTTGCTTGTTCCCATTGCGAAATCAATTCGAGCCATAGATCAAACTCTACCACGATCACTGTCATTCAAAAGTGTGGGTCCTACAGGATTTTGCAGCTCCTAAATATTTGATCTTTCATGCATGTTCTGGTTGTGAAATGCGCATCCACCGTAGATCCTGATTGAGCGTTGATCATGGCCATCGAAACCTGCACCCTGTACCCAATTTTGATGATTTCAAAAGTTTGTTTGTCCTCACATGTTGAATCAGTGAAATAAACCTCCGCTGTTGCATTAGAGGAAATTTGGGGTCTAAAATGGGCCTTATAAGAAAACGTGCCAAAATAAGTTTTTGTGAGTTGGAATTCAAGAACCAATATAATTTCAATAAAATAAGTCAACCATAATGGTTGAATTGACATATTTGTCATTAAAAAAAACTACTTTTTTTGTTCGTATTTTCGACATATCTCATTGTATTTTTACTCAAATTTTGATCGAGAGAGCTTGTTGGATGTGGAATTTGATTCCACATCCAACGAGCTCTCCCGATTGAAATTTGAGTAAAAACACAGGGAGATATGTTGAAAATACGAACACAAAAAGTAGTTTTTTTCTTTCTTCC